>CM074817.1:1022160-1039225 GCA_037447605.1 Zygnema circumcarinatum
TCTTTGCCCTCTCTCTCTCTCGCTCTCTCACTCTCTCTTCAGGCTGATGCTGCAATCTGTCCTTCTTCACTCCCTGCAGATGTGGATGGTGCCTTCTCGCCCGCCTGCTGCGGAGGAGGGCAGTGAAGGGCATGAAGCGATTGAAGGAGTACGTTCTCCTCTCAGCAGATGCTCATTCTTTACCTAAATTGGTTACAGAACCCGAAACCCTAAAATGTCCAAAAATGTTGAGGCTTAAAGCTTTGAAACCTCCACTGTGAAAAGCTAAGCATGAGGAATTCTTCAGTCGGTCAATCTCTCACTTCTAGAAGAACCCTAAAAGGCAATTAAGCTTCGAAGTGATCATTACATGTATTGTTGTTTGGGTTGTTTCTGTTCCGTTATTTCAAACAGAACCAAGCTGTTGCTCACACACGGATCCAATGGAAGGGTTCGAACGAAATTGCTTCAACCAAAAAGAGAAATGGAGATAGAGGAAATGAGATGGCAATTGCAAAGGAGAGGGATGGGGAGAGAGGTCGACGCATGAAAAAAGACGATATTGATGCCGTGCTTACCTGGCTGGAAAACCCGAGAAATTTTATGAGATTGTTTGGGAAAAAGAGATTGAAAGTGAATGGTTTCAACCACACTAGGGCTAGCGGATTTGAGATGTTGGCAAAGCATTTGTATTATTACAGCAACGGAAGAATTAATGTCAGTAAGAAGCAAATGAGGGACCGTTGGGATTACCATTTCATGAAGTTCAGAAAAGCATGGAATGAATGTAAGGACTCTTCTGGAGTTGGTCTGACGGAAGATCAGCGAGAAGCAGACTACTGTATTTTGAGAGAGAAGCTGGAAAACAAATCTGAACATTATGGACGTATGTTGGATCTGTTCGGAAAAAGGACCCATGTGAAGACTACAGTCTTAGACGCTGCAGATTCTCGTCGAAAACGACAAAAAATCATGGCACTGGATTGCAACGGAGAAGAAACTGACAGGCTCGTAAATTGTGGAGTGGATAAAGATTTTTTGCAAATCCAAGACGAGCAGAAGGTGGAGAAGAGTTGGGAAAGTCAGAAAGAGATTGGGTACTTTGAAAGGAACGAGGATGATGCTATGAACTGCTCCCCTCTATTGAGAGGAGGAGAGAAGGAAGAGAGTGCAGAGAATTCGAGTGGTGAAGAGGAGAACACAAACAGCGACAATGGGAAGGGAGAAGGGAAGAAGGGTCGAGAAAAAGAGCAACAAAAAATGCAACGAAGATTTCGGGAACGGTTGCTGAAGGTGAGGCTCTCTCAGTACTTTGAATCTCGCAGCCCTAAAACTGGAAACCCTAATCCAAAATAAGCCGTACACTCTGAGTCGTATAACTTTCACCAATTCTGAATGTTAATGTTTCTGCTTGTCGCATTTTTGTGAACACTCTATTTGTAATTTTGCGTTACTCCCTCCTCCCCTTCCTCTCTCTCTCTGCCTCCCTCCCTCCCTCCCTCCCCTCCCTCCCCTCCCTCCCCTCCCTCCCCTCCCTCCCCTCCCTCCCCTCCCGCCTCCATCCCAAGATTCAGGATTTTTGGGTTCATGAGTTACGTGTTTACTTCTGCAGCCAAAAATTGTAGAGGATTTTATGAGCAAAAAAACGGAAGCTGAGTCGAAAAAGTTGGCCTGGGAGAGAGAGAAGTGGGAGAAGGAGGAGATCAGATTGGCTGCGGAACGGGAGGAGGCGAAAAGGTCGAAAGAGAGGGAGGAGGAGTTACTGAAAGCTGAGAGAGCGGAGGAGAAGCGTCGGTGGGAGGTGGAGCAGCGCCTGCTTATTGTGAAAACTGCAATTAAATCTGGATATGCGAAAGAGGACATAAAGGAGCTGCTCGATTACTGTTGGGAAATTGTGCATAATTTCGAATAGTTTTGCAATGAAATAAAGCTGTAGATATAGTGAGGATGCCTGCAACAACATGTTGAGTTTGATGTTTTGTTAATGTTTTCAGCATTCGTTCTCTCCTCTCTCTCCTTATCGCCTGCATCGATTGCGAAATTTCAAACCTTCAGAAACCTGGAATGCCCAATGTAAGGACTGTACGAAGGGTACGGAACTAGTCGTTGGTTCTACGGATTTGGGGCTGTTGGACAGTTCAGTAGTTAGCAAGTTCGTTCAGAACTTGGGAGGTGGGAGGGGTTGGATCTTGATGCCTTTTTTACTTTTTTAAGTGAAGTTATGAAGGGTGAGGTGAACGGGAAGGGCTTCGGGTCGATTAGGGTTAAGGGATGAGGGTGGTAAAAGGAGGAAGAATCGAGTGATGAGGATGGGCCACTCACACTGGACGGGTCCATGGGCCATGGCTGCAAGGGGGGGTTGGCCGGTTGTGTGCATGGACATGCAAGTAAATGGGGCGAAAAGAGGAAAACGATGATGGGGATGTGTGGTGCATGGATGCCTTGATATGATTTGATGATCAGATATGCCTCTCTCGATCTAGGCATGCTTTACCAGATAGGTCGATGGATGGATGCATGGATGGGTAAATTTATGCATGGATGGAAACATTATGGGCAGATGGCTGGATGGGTGGACGGATGGAAGAATGTTGAATTCAGGTGTTTCCATGGAGTGTTTCATTGTGTTTTCATTGTGAAACTATGTGAGGTGATTAGTTTAGAGTTCCTACCCTCCATCCCATTCAAGCACAGCAGGTTGGCCACTCGGCAGCACGAAGGCGGAATCTGTCATCAGGCAAACTTGTCCAAACTTGAAATGGGTACATCTTCGACTTTGGGTGTAAGCTGAAAGACCCATTAGTCGTCTGCCTCAATAAGAGAAAACATCTAGACTTTTTTCAAAGCACATAGTCATGAGCTCAATTCATGAAGTTCCACCAAATTGTGAGGGAATGGGCGGACGGATAAATTCGTTTACACTTCTTGTCGCTCTTCGGACATACTTTTACTGTATATGTGCTTCCAAACTCCAAAAAAAAGTTCTTCTCTCTCTCCTCTCTCTCTCTCTCTCTCTCGCTCTCTCGTTGCTCCATAACTTCACCCTGGGACTCGCATCTCCCTCCAAGGCAAAATGAAGCTTCTTCTTCCCGCTAATACACAATGGTCTTCCGCCTCCCTCCACAGGGCAGTGGAATCAATGAACGATCCCTCCCTCCTTCAGCGGGTGCCAATTGGAATCCCACCAAAAGTATTTGCATGCTTGGACCCCCACATTGCCCCTCCAGGGAGAGCCTTCATCTCCCCCACACTCCCATCATAACATTCTTCATCACCATCTTCAGCACCTCCAAGAGGTCTATTCAAGCAAGGAGTGGCCCTTCTTTACAAGCCCTGCCCAAAGGCCCGCACTCTTGTAGGCAGCCCATATAGCCTAATAAAGCCTGCTGCATCTGCCTGGTTGTATATGCCGCTCCCCTCTTCAAAGGAGGAGATGTCTTCACGGTAGAGGCTGAAGGGGCTCACTCGAGAGGCAACAGAGATGCTACCCTTGTAAAGTTTCAGCTTGACAGAACCCGTGGTAGTCTTTGAAACCTCAGTCATGAAGGCATCCAAAGACTCGCGGAGAGGATCAAACCAGCGACCGGCATAGACAAGCTCTGCGTATTTGATTGCAAGGGTGTCCTTTACCTGCAGAGAAATTGCAAAATGCAGGAGAGTATAAAGAACCACCCACAGATATTTTATCTTTCTATGCACAGCCTCTCTCCTTCTCCCTCCTTCCGCCTCTGCTCTCTACTTCTTCTTCCTTCTCCTCTCGTCCCTTTCTTTCTCATACATTACGATTTGATCAACTACAAGGCAGGATGGCTAAGTTGTAAGTCTTTGATGCAAGCTTCGTAGAGTGTCTGGAGAGACTTCTTGACCTGTCTTAAGCAGCAACTGATTCGGATTTTCTGACCACTTAATCTCAGCAAAGAGCAGGGCGACTTACTTGCATGGTTTCCCTATCGAGTGTGAGAGACTCGAGCTCTCTGCATGCTTGCACAAGAATGGTGCCGCCCGGAGTCTCATATACTCCTCGGCTCT
Organism: Zygnema circumcarinatum; assembly: GCA_037447605.1. Classification (NCBI taxonomy): domain Eukaryota; kingdom Viridiplantae; phylum Streptophyta; class Zygnematophyceae; order Zygnematales; family Zygnemataceae; genus Zygnema; species Zygnema circumcarinatum. The sequence goes on from CM074817.1 coordinate 1,026,169, forward strand.
GAAAAACATGAAAAAGAAAAGTAAAGTAAAGAAGCATCCAGCAGCATAATAGCTCGGACCGACAAAAGCCATGGCGGCAAAAAAGAACCACACCACAAAAGCAAGAAAGTTTAAACCTTCAATGCCAGTCTTCATTCCTGTGTTTCTCCCATTTCGAAAAGACAGGCCCAACAATGGAGCAGGGGGTGAAGGAACAAGTCACCAAGTGAAAGCAGTACAGAAATGACAGTGATAGAGAGATTGAAAAGAGAGGACGGAGGGGGGGGGGCAGGACTAGCTAGTGAAGGTTGCCGAGAGAGAGTGAGAAAGAGAGGGAGCGGACGGGAGAGAGAGAGAGAGAGAGAGGATGAGAGATGAGAGAGAGAGGATGAGAGAGAGAGGATGAGAGAAAGAGGATGAGAGAGAGGATGAGAGAGAGAGAGGATGAGAGACTGAGGATGAGAGAGAGAGAGTGGATGAGAGAGAGAGAGGATGAGAGAAAGAGGATGAGAGAGAGAGAGGATGAGAGAAAGAGGATGATAGAGAGAGAATGAGAGAGAGAGAGAGAGGATGAGAGAGATTAGGTTGCAAACCTTCATCCCAACGAGCCGGTTCTCAACCATATCGCATCGTCCAATGCCATGTCGCCCTCCAATTTCATTGAGCTCCGCCAGCAAGTTCGCGGGAGACAAAACTTGTCCATTCACAGAGACGGGAAGGCCTTGCTCAATTCCTATCTCCACATACCTGCAGGATAACAAGTAGCAACAGGGAGTTAGATGCACCACAATCAGATACATGCACATTACAAAATTAAGACTGGTTAGATAGCCACCATTGTTAGAAGTTGCTCTATTTGGGGTCAGTAACAGAAAAGGGCATTACTCCAGACATAGTAAATCTGCTTCTGCTGTTTTTCCTGAAGCAGGCTTTTGGTTTCTAGTTTTTTAATAAGGTGCAGTAGGGTTTGCCGTTCATTTGAAGAGCAAGCTAAAGAGAAAATCTTAAGCATAGGGAAACATAGTTTTGGAATTTTCAGGACTTGTCTTATCTTACTCAGGGGTGTTTGGAGCATCTTCAGGATCGACAGTAAGCACAAACATATCCTTCTTTGGCTCATTTGCAGGATTCTCCAGCACATCACCCTACATAAACAATGAGAGTAGAAAGAAGATCAGAAATAATAGGACTCCCCAATAACTGGGTTTTCTAACTCTTTTAACCCTCCATTCATAGCCACAGCTTCTCATTCATCTCAACAAACGATACTACACCAGATTCTTCACTTTGTTTCTCCTTCAATATGCAAACTTTTCAAGAGTTGTTGGGTTTATAGTTTTCTTACTTCATGGCTGATGTGCCACAGATTCCGATCCCTGCTGTAAATAGACTTCTTAGTAACTGGAACAGGCACATTGTGAAGCTTTGCATATTCAATTGCATCTTCCCTTCCCTTAATATCCCATTCTCGCCATGGAGCGATCACATCCAGTCTTGGGTCCAATGCGAAAAATGTGAGTTCAAATCGAACCTGTCCTGCCCCAATAATCATAATGGTGAGTGCCACCTCTTTTGAAGGTGACAAAATTTTGGCTATTCTTCTGCAGGAATGAATGAGAGAAGGTCACTTTGTTTTATATTACTGAAGCAATCTTTTTTCTGTGAGTTTAGGTGCATTGTACCTGGTCGTTTCCTTTTCCTGTGCAGCCATGAGACACGGCATCCGCGCCCTCTTTCTTAGCAATATCGACCATAGCCTGCTCCAAAAAAATTGAAAAAAAATTTATGATGTTTGGCTTGTATACAAACCACACACAATCTCACGAGTAACCTTAAACCGAAACGTCCCTTCCCCATCCCCATACATTCATTAAGTCTGCTCAAAAAAACCCTTTTTTGCTGAATGTGTTTGTGTGATCCCTCACCTTTGCAATGACTGGTCGAGCCATAGATGTTCCTAGAAGATACTTTCTTTCATAGACAGCTCCGGCTCGAACACAAGGGAACACATAGTCTTTCACAAACTCCTCCTTCAAGTCACCAATGTACAACTTCACAGCCCCACTTGCCTTCGCCTTTGCTTCCAAACCGTCAGTTTCTCCCACACCCTGAAACACAGAGGCAAGGCTTCAATGAACAGGGTCTACAACAATGTAAATTCTGTGTAAATTTATACTCCATATGCAAAAAATTAAGAGCTATTATTACGATGACTTTCCACCCCACATTCTCCGCAGCACCATAAAGCCGAGCTATACAGTTTTCAGGCTCTACATGATCTTGAAAAGACTGAGCTTGAAACCATCAAGAAATGGCTTTAAGTAAAGGAAGTTCGTCCTCTCATACCTGACCAACATCTGCGCAGAAACAGACGACTTCGCAGCCATAGTTTTCTCTGCATGAAATAAATACCTTATCTCAGAAACCTCAAACATGCAGTTCCTTAGAGGAGAGAAGATCTCCTCCCACAGTCACGCTCACCTATCTAAACAAGAAACTGAATAATATACTACAGAATTAACTACGCAAAACGAGCGAAAGGAGAACCTCATACTGGGGAAAAGAGCAAGGAAAAAGCTAGCATGCAAATTAGAACCGAGACTCTTGAGCGGCACATGTATGGGAAAAGAGTATTGGTTAGTGATTAGTTTTAGTGACCACCTTAGCCATGGTACGATGATGGAAGTGTCAAGACCTCCGCTGTATGCGAGCACTACTTTGTTGAGCTTCTTCTTCAGTGTGGGAGGGGACGGGGCTGCCACAACATCCTCCGCAGCGAGTGCTGCCTTTGTGACTGCAATCACAAATGGGTCAAAAGTAGACATTGGTATTGAGGGAGAGAGAATCAAGCATTGAGGTAAGGTTAAAGAATGTAGCGGACACACATTTGATCACTAGAAAGGGAAGAACTGGGGCGAGAGAGAGAGGGAGAGAGAAAGAGAGGCGGAGAGAGAGGGGGAGAGCGAGAGTGGGCGAGATAGAGAGAGAGAGGGATGGAGAGAGAAAGAAAGGAGGGAGAGAGAGAGAGAGAGAGAGCTGGCGCCATGATCAAGTGCAAAAAAGTGAAACTTCATCATTCTCTGTGTCTACGCTATCGAGAACTTCCCGTTAAAATGGACCAAAAGAAACTCTGCGAAAATTACAGTTACATCAACTAATTAGTAATTTGTACGTATGCTTAATTTCTGTCACATGTATATTGGGTCACAGACTTCATCCTCGTCCGAATTTAGAGCAGTGGAGCTCACCAGTGCGTGTCTGCACCTTCTTGGAATGCACTGCCCCTCTCACAAACAGCGCCTCTCCAAGAGCAGAGCTTGATGAGGACCCGAGGGAGCACTGAAAAAAAAAAAAAAAAAAAAAAAAAGGGGGGGAAGCAACCCGAAATGAAGTAGAAGCTAAGCTGCTGCCTTCAGGGAGCAAGTTCCCACATTGACCTCGATTGAGGCTCTTTACACTATGAAAAGTTTACATTATGAAAATAGACAAAGACACAGAAATAAATAGAAAAAGAGCGGTTTTGAATGGAAGTGTAAAACAGCAACCGTTTTTTTTTTTTCACTGTGCAATTTAATTCACTTCGGAGGCCTTTTTCTGAGACTGTATGAGGCCTGGCAGTGCCCCGCAACATAGTTTCAAAAAGTCTGAAGTACCCAAAAAGCGCTTCACAAAAGCAGGAGTTTAAAACCACAACGAGGGCCATCCTTCAAGAAAAAATCAGAGCCATTCACAACGCATAAACAAACAAAAAAAAATTCAAACACATTCAAACAGCTATCCATACAAGCAACAATTCAACCTTTTCTTCAATTTTAGAAAAAAAAAAAAAGTTTTCTTTAGCAAATCATCATAGAAGAGCCCCCTCCCTCACCTTCGCCCGCGCTAGACCAGCCCTGTTCGCTTCCCCTGCAAATGCAGCGCCTATTGAAGGCACCCCACTTTGTAAAAAAACGGCCGGAGCCGCCATTGCTGCTCTCCTCCCTCACCAGCTGCCGCTTTCACTGCAATTTCTTCCAAGAATCGCTGCAGAAAACCTAGCCGATTTTCCTGTAGAAATGATGGGTTTTTCCTGCTGACCACTGAACGAGCCCCAATCTCTGAAAAAAAAAGGAAAAAAAAGGAGCAAAAACCCGCAAGAAATGGCTAAGAGATCGGCTGAAGTCTGAGCTGCTGGAAGCGCTTTATAGGGAGGGGGGGCGGCGGCTGGGAGGGGCCCGGACGGAGCATGGAAACGGCGGCGGAACTGGAATGGAACGGGGTTCCCGTTACATGAAACGCCTCTCTCCCAAGTCGACAACCCTTTTTTTTGCGGCGGCCGTCGGGGGTGGCTGCCCGAAAAACATTGTAAGAATATTTCCTCGGTCAGCTTAAATCTGATTGGACGTTTGTTTTTCTGTGGCTGCCCGGGAATACGAAGAGTACTCGGGTAGCTGTTGAGTGGTTTTTTTTGTGACCCGCAAGGAAGTCATTCTGCCCGAAACATTGTTGCAGCCTCGGGCTACATACGAATATGCGATGATGTTGCACTCGTTACATCACTTGCGGCGGCTCGCCGCGAATATGTGAGCAGTGCAAAGTCGCCACGTGTCTCCGTCAAGTGTGAATTGTTCCAAGGAATCTCGCAACGTGGCAGAAAATGTCGGCGCAACCAACAACTAAACCATTGTCAACGGTTGGCAACCGTTGGATGGCAATGGTTGCCAACCATTGGGCGGAGGAACCCAGCCAACTATTGAAGCCAATGGCTGGCGACCATCGGTTGGCGACTCAACCAACCATTGCCAAAATTGAACAAAAAAGGAATAAGGTATTAGTTGTACAAATAATCGTTGGAGCAACCATTGGTAGATCCAACGGTCCGATCTGTGTAATCTCATCCGATGTGTGAGGTTTGTTGTAAGGTCAACATCTTGAGTTTGCATGAAGCTTGGTGTAAAGTTCATTTTCTTGTTTGCATGAATTTCTTTGTAAAGCCAACGTCTTGTGGTCTTGCTGTAAACTTGTTTCTTTGTGCTTTTATGAGGTTTGTTATATGGTCAATGTTCACCAACTCAATCTTATTGTGGATCATTCTTGCATTTCATACGAATGCACCACAAGACCATCAGCGGCAAACAAAGGCACGAGATTCACATCGGCTTCTAACCCCTCAACATTGGCCCTACGCAACTACCTCAATGTCTGCTTCTAGAGCCGTGTTGTTCTAGAAACAGAGTTCAGCTCATAGCTCATTTTCCTTTCGTCCTTAGGTCCTCTGTGAACTGCTGGTTCCTCATGGTTCCCATGTTGTTGTTGTGTTGACTATGTACCATCCATGGTCGCCAACATGAGCCCAATGCCAAGTCCCCACAAGGCCCCCCCAACATCCCCATCACCTGACCGTACGAACCGTACTATCAGTACGAAACACGGTGGATCGGTAGTGTGTCTGTGACCTCGGATCGAGAGTTGAACCCAAGCGGTGGATCCGCGTGGTGGATCGCGGGGCGCCTATAAACCCCCTCCCTGGCCTCCCCCTCGACCTCTTCCCCCTCCGCCGCCGCCTGCCCTCCCCCGCGCTCCGCGCACCCTCCGGCGCCATGGCAAGTACCTCGGCCAGCTCAAGGCACCTCTGAAAAAAGCATTTTATGGGTTCTGTAGAGGGAATCGGGGGGTATCGGAGGGGGTAAACGCATGCATTGTTTGTTTGTTTGCTGCTTTGGAAAAGTAGGGTTGGAGTTGGATGAAACCCTAATTTTAGCAGTTTAGAGGAGGAGTTTGGGGGCGTTGGAGAGGGTGAAATGAGAGTGATTTTGGAGAAATCGCAGTGGTTGTTGGCTTCCATGACAAGTAGAATCATTCGGCGAAAGAAACCCTCAAAAGTGGCAGTTTAGAGGTGGATTAGGAGCCTTTGAATGAGCAAAAATGGGACTGCTTTAGTATAAGTTGTAGTGCTTGATTGCTGTTATTTATAAGCAGCATTCGAGTGGAGAAAACAGCTCAACACCAGTAGGCTTAGAAGCGGAGTCTGGACTCATCAAAACTCCATTTAGGGTTTAGATTTCCGATAAATTCCACCATTTTATTGGGTTCATCCCACATATCACCTTCTGCAGAAAAAATACCCTAAAAGTTTCACATGCTGACTGTGGCGTCGAGGGTAGTGAAAGGACTATTCAAATTGCGAGAAATTGCGCCACTTTTTTTTGCATGTATCATGCTCGAGTGGGGGGCATAGGGTTGAAAAAGTTTCTGAACCCTGCAGGGCGGTGCTTGGGTGGGTTCAGGGTCGCGTTCGCACGAGAACGGTGAAGAAGTCGTCGCGCGTGATCATCGAGAAGTACTATTCGCGCATGACGCTTGACTTTCAGACCAACAAGAAGATCTGTGACGAGGTTGCCATCATCCCCACCAAGCGCCTCCGCAACAAGATCGCTGGCTTTGCCACGGTGAGTTGCGAGAGAGAGAAGGATAGGGGGAGGGATAGGGAGAGAGAAAGGGGGGAGGGGGAAGGGAAGGGGAGTGGGAGGGGGGGACGGGGAGTGAGGGGGAGACGAGGAGGGAAGGGGGGGGAGACGGGGGGAGAGTGGGGGGGGGAGGGAGAGGGGAGTGGGAGGAGGGGGGAGGGGGAGGAGAAGGAAGGGAGAGAGAGAGAGGGGGGAAGGCGAGCGAGAGGCTTGACGGACTTCGTAGGTCATCATGTATCATTTACTTGTCTTTATGTGTGAGAGAGAGAGCAGACGGGGGCGGGGGGTGGGTGTGGGGAGGGAGGGGCGGGAGGGAGACCAGACTACTGCCCACACGTTATCATGTATATATGGTTGAGAGAGCAGCCTTCATATACGGACTAAATTGAATATCCTTTGGGGGGTGGATGGTCGGGAGAATTGTGTGTGCAGCACTTGATGAAGCGTATTCAGAGGGGACCTGTGAGAGGCATTTCTCTGAAGCTTCAGGAGGAGGAGCGTGAGAGGCGCATGGACTTCGTGCCGGAGGAGTCGGCCATCAAAACCGACGTTATTGAGGTACGTCCTCAATAACGCTAGCAATAATATTCGGGCTCCCTTTCTCTCCTCCCCATTGTAGTGAGCTCGTCCGGTCGACCGATCTTTGCGCATCAATTGGCTCATTTTCAATAAACTCAGTTTGGGTAATTGTAGGAGTTTGGATTATAGATTGTTAATCTCCTGTGGGGTTGGGTTGCAGGTGGACCCGGTGACGTTTGAGATGTTGAAGGCTCTCAACATGTCGCAGCTCCCCGGTGTTGTGCAGACGGTAAGTTTATCGTTTTCCATGAAGAAAAAATATTCGTGGTGTCGAGCTAAATCAATGAGCAACCAGCAGAGTATGACTGATTAAAAGTTACGTCATGAGGATCCTTAGACGGAATAGCTAGTGTAAGTCAGCTTATGGGTCTTTGAATCTGGGGAGGGGCGGACGAGAGGGATGGAAGAGAGGGAAGTAGAAAGGAAAATGGAAGTGATGTAGTGAGAGAGACGAGAGAGGCGGGGAGGGAGAGGAAGAGCCCATATCACATACAGACAGAAGAATTAGTTTTTCCTTTCTACCAATGAAAACGGATTTAATCTCCGAAAAAAATCGGTAAATACCTTTATAGAAAGTATTTACCGATTTTTTTCTCACAATTTGAGCACTATCCTCAAAGAAAATCAGAATGCATGCTGGCCCGAAAGGTTGTGGAAGCTCCTCTTCTTAACCTTCCATTAGTGGGGTCCTTCTTCCTTCAATTTTCAACGTACTTTGCTGCACCCATCAACTCCATAAGGAAACTTGACGTTTGGAAACTGCTTCTCTGTCGTCTCTATGTCCATGCGATTCTTTTCGGTTAATTAGGTCAAAATAAGATGTTTCAAATTCTGACTATGTATGTGGGTGTTCTCTGCAGGCACCAAGTGTTGGCATGGGCGCCAATTTGGGGCCTAAGCCTATGGGCGGCTTTGGAGGGGGCGATAGGAGGCGGCCTTAGAGGGACTTTCAGGATGCTTTGAGCAGGCGGCTGTAATCATACCTCATTCTGGAAACCATGTGAAGTCAAGGCAAAGGGATTTGAAGGAGAAGAGCAATGGAGAGTCGAGTTCAAGGGCCGCATAATAGCCTTATCTGCTGTTCCTGGCCTCCATACTGACCTTCGGTTTTCAGTTTGCGGTGTGCAATTTGCTGTTTTGCAGTTTGTGTATGCAGCTGATGTCATGGCTGGGGTAGATCTTGTCCAGTAGTACCCCCATAAAATGCCCATCCCTTAAAAGACGTCGCTCCGTAAAGAAATTGTGCTGGTTCTTCCCTCATAACTTCATTCCATGTTACGAATTATGGTAAGGTTGGTACGAATTTACAGGCGGAGGTTTCCCCCCTTAATTGGCACTCTCTAAGGCGTCAAGCCGATATCTACCATGTTATGGGGGGTCTGACTAAACTCGGAGAGGAAGTGGCTTCGGAGCATCCACTTGCGACTTGTTCGGTTTTGTTTGTGTCAATTTCTTTTTTATCGCGTTTTCTTCCACAAGATCGTAAGCCTCTTTCAGAAGTTTTCAGCTGGGGGACTTTCTTAAACAACCGCAAAGATGAAAGACAAACCAAGAACGAAGAACAGATTAGAACTTCAAACGGCGGTGAATTTGGTAAAACCAGTTCCTTGATGTCCACTTGAGACCGGCCCTTATGAAGAGAACAGCAGTTGGGTCTCCTTCATTGCTAGGGATTGGCTTGGCTTTACGGGCTAACCCTACCGAGACTACCAACTCTAACCCTCACTTTGGTCGCTTGCTGGTTCAAATCTCTCTTTGGACCAAAGCATTGTCTCGTCCAGATTGGGCCAACAACAGAAAGGTGACAATTTTACAAAAGTATAATTTGAACCACTCGAGAGTGGACCTGCCATGTTTATAGCAGAGCCGGCCACAAAACATGTTTATTCTCTAGTGGTGACATATTCAACTTGGCAACTTTGAACTAAAATGTTTACAAATATCCAATCGAATTCGATGAAGGTTTTTCACCTAGCCAGGTAAGGGATGATGAGGAGGGAGCTGATGTAAGAATAATGCACGTGCCAGAAATATGTTTGGCCTCAGATGGGTGTCCATGAAGCACGTTGATAAAAGGGAGCATAGCGAGATGGGGAGGTCAAACTGTACTCCTAAGCAACAGCCATCCTCATCAAAGCTGGACCCCACATCATGCCATGAATGCCAACCCATGATCTCCACCACATGAGACAAACAGAAAGGCATCCACACCGCATGATTCCATTAAATCCAAGGAGCCGCACAAGAAGCCAAAAGTCAACTCTCTCTCTCTTTCTCTCCCTCTCTCTCCTACGCCTTGACCTTCCCGAAGACCTTTGCCTTCTCCTCGCTCGTCTGGAATCGCCCGTGTCCAAACTTAGACGAAGTGTCGATGAATTTCAGCTTGATATCTTCCAAGGCACTTCGTGACGTCTGCTTGTAAAGGGAACGCCTGAGAGTGACCACACGCTTCTTTGTTCCAACGCATCCTCCCTTGATCATGAGATAGTCCTCGTTCACAACTCCATAGTGAGCGAACCCACCCATGGGAGTGATGGGCTTATCCGTCCGATCGAAGTCAGTGGCGGCCCTGTGGGACTCCTCACCCTTCTTTCCAATCTTGTAAACCTTCTTGTTCATCTCAGTACGGTGGTGATATCCGTGTTGTCCCGCACGGGCGACAGTGAAGGAGACACGGGCCGGATGCCATGCACCGATACAAGCAACCTGCAGAGGAGAAGGAGATATATGTGCATAGTTTGAGCATATGCTGGGGGGAGGTTTAACATAAAATATCAGGAGGGAGTGGGTTGGATGAGGATAAGTAGCTTTCCGTTATCCGGGACAGACATATTCAGACAGACTGAAGCTGCCTAAAGAGACTCTAAATCAGAAGCACGCTTAAGTAAGCGTTAATAGGTGTAATAAAAGGGAAGGTATGAATATGCACAGTATCGAGTGAAAGAGAAACTTTTAGGGTTTGAATAGCTTGACAAGCATTGCACGTGGCAAACCTAAACGTTCAAATGTTATGAACCACATACAAATCCTGACAAATGCCGACCGGAAAACACCCCCAGCTACACGTAAACGCATTTTTTACAATTGAGGAACCACCTCTTAAGAGTAGAGGAGAGTCAGAGTAAGACTTTCAACACTTAATCTTTTTTTTTAATATTATACTTTTTTTTAACAGACCTTGCGGAGACCACGATGGGTCTTGCGAGGAAGCCGAGTGACCCCCCAACGAGTGACCACACCCTCGTAACCGTGACCCCTTGTCACGCCGATGAGGTCGATCATTTCGTCCTTGCTGAAAATGGCATCGACAGGCACCGACTTCTCAAAGAGCTTGTATCCGAAGTCCACCTTTTCCGCGATCGATCCGCCGTTCACCTGAATCTCCATCATGTGCGCCTTCTTCTGCTTGATGCCCTTCAGCTTGTGCACCTGCTCACCAAACAACACCAACATGATATATAACCAGAGTGCAAGAAGCATCGAAGAGCTGATGTGCAAAAACTACATAGCCTTCCATGGCAAACTTAACATAGACAGCTGACAGACAAACAAAACCCTAATCCACGTAGACATGGCATTCCTCGACCAAAACACTTCCCAGGTAATGCCAAATTCTTAGGCAGTCTCAGGCTACTGAGCAGCACCGCCTTTAGACCATTCAAAAGGTTTCAACTTGTAGAAAAGGATTTAAACATCAGCGATACACCCACACTCAATCTCCGAACCAAACCCTTTCTCGAAAACCTCTAAACTTCAGCTTCTCGCCCACTCCCAACACCACATGTTGCCAAAGAAACAACCCCAAAACCATTCCCCGCTCTCCCAATCCTCAATCTCCAAATGGGTAGTTGCTCACTCACCTCAGTGTGAGCGAGGACTCGAATTACAGATGCATACTTCTTCAGCCGCTCCAATTCCTCCTCGATGTTCTTCTTGCCCTCTTCAGTCCCCAGCTTCGCGGCATACTTAGTAAAAGCCTTCTTCTTCGACTTCTGCCAGTTCTTGTAGAAGCGCCTGCGCAGGCCCTCGCTCAAGTGCTGGGCCCACACAGTGCTGAGAGTGCGGAGCCCGCGGGCAGATTTCACATAGCCCACAAGGCCGATCACAATCATGGGAGGGGTCTCAATGATAGTCACAGCCTCGGCGGTTTCCTTCTTGTGAAGCTCTGCAGAAAAACGCAACAATTAGCAGAAATTGAGAGCTATGAAATGGAGAACGAAATTGAATCTGATTTGGGGTTGGGATATGGACTAGGCAGGGCAGGGATAGTAGGAAGGTAGGAAGGATGGAAGGAAGGCCCAGCAGAGTGACCTTGGTTAAGCTGGGAACATTGGAGAAATGAATAGCAAAAGGAAGGTATTGAACAGGACGTTATTGAAAGGAGACCGACATGTGCTTTAGGTTACAGCCCAGTATCGACGTAGTGCAGTAATCACCATTTCGGTTACCAATTATGGTAATTACAACATAGGAGGGGAGGCCCAGCTCAAATAACAGTTCAAATCTCATTGCTCCTACAGAAAACATCCGCCCTAAATGGCTTGAAGGACTTCACCGCAGAGAGATAAACTATGAAGAGAGAGAGAGAGGAGAAAGGGCTTCCTCACGTGCAATTGACAGAAGTTTCCGCACAACACAACAGGCTGCTGCATTTTAGAACCTGAAAACTGCATATGATATATCGTAACCGCCCAATACACGTCCCAAACTTCCGACAAGATCCCAACAAGATAGAAAGAGAAAGATACTCACTGGAGCCGGGCTTATCCACCTCGCGCAGAATGTGGGTCATGCCCGCCTTGTACCCCAAAAAGGCGGTCAGCGCAGGCGCTTTGCTGGGGTCATCCCGAGGGAAAGACTTCACTGCAAGCCACAACGCCCAGAACCCACAACATCTTCAACCCTAAAACCCACATCTTCTCTTCCTCCCTCCTACCTTTGACCTAAATCCAAACACAGAGTAGCGAGAACGAGCGCGCACGCGAGAGAGAGAGAGAGAAGGAGAGATTGAAAGTATCACTGACCCTTTCCCCTGTGTCGCTTGCACCTCTTGCGAGGGAGAAATCCCAGGGAACCATGGCGGGGGTGCTCGAACTTCCTGTGAGACATGGCGGCTGCCCGCAGCGGAGAGAGGGTGAGAGGGAGGCCGGGCGCAGCCTTAACCCTCCGCCGCAAAATCTGCCGTACGACGCGGCGAGCCGCGCAGCTGCGGGGGATATATCGCCTTACGATACGATACGTTCATATGCGGTACAGTACAATATAATTCGATACGATATTGTACGGTAAATTACCAGATCTCTCTTGTCTTGCCGTGGGTGTCACCTTCTGGGAGTGTCGAGTTCTATCGTATCGTATCGTATTCAAAATATCGATATGGCGGACGATATATCAATTGGGCTTCTGCGCACGATCAAGACTGTTGCCGAAGTACTGACTAGAGGTGTGTGGGTGAGGAGATTATTTTATTTTTTTTTAACTTTTGGACACTAAAATAGGCACGTGTTTTGAAGGACTGAGCGTTGGCAGGTGCAGGTTATTCGCATTCCGACATAAGTTTAGGGCTTCTCGTGTGGGTCGATTGACTGGGCTTGTTTGTTTTTCTTTTTTTTTCAAGTCTTTATTGGGTTTTTGGGTCAAGATAATGAAAGATTCAAAGGACGTAAAGGACTCATCTCGAGCCACTGATCATCATCTCTGCTTCAACTTTATTCTAAGGATGGCTAGAATGATGCTCGCCCACATGCGCAAAGGAAAGGGAAACAAATAAAGAAGGGACAGAAGCGGACATTCTTTTTTTTGTATTTTTTGATTTTTTCAAATAAAAAAAATCATGTAACTTATTATAAATTCACAAAAATAATGCATGAATTCTACGTACACGGTTGGCCAAAAATCTTGTCACTAAACGTGCTCGAAAAAACATCAGGCGGGCGAAAGGAAATGTTGTTGAATGGAATTTCGAAGTCCATAGCATAAGTGCAGCTCACGGCGCGAAAGGCCTCCTGGCGAGTGAGAGGCACACAATAGCTTAGTAAAAACATACTGAGGAG
>CM074817.1:1039235-1071642 GCA_037447605.1 Zygnema circumcarinatum
GGGGGAGGTTGGAGGGGGGAGGGGGGAGAGGGGAGGGGAGAAGTTGGAGGGGAGGGGGGAGGGGAAGTACTACTAAACAGAAATCAGTAAACGAAGAAGGAATGACAGGATTTCCTCTTTACACTATCGAGGCCCTTCTGACACTCTAAAAGCACGTTACCTCATCGATGAACTTCAAGAGTCGTTCATTTGCGTTGGTCGGATGGTCGCTTTTTCCAAGTTTGAACGCGGAGTGAGGGTGTGTCCCTAGCTGCGCCATCACCTTCATCATGTCCTCCTCCAGATTCTCAAACCGGCCCACAAAGTCGTACTTTATGCGGTTCAACGCACACAGGTCCAGCTGCGTGAACATGGAACCCAACCACCACAAAACTCAAAAAACAGATTGTTGGAAATAAGGGAAATACTATCATGCCTGAGTGAACAGACGCTGTCTTAAAAATATTGGATTTAGGCTGTGGGAGAAGAGGGAGGGAGAGGAGGAAATGAGGAAGGAGGGAAGGAGGGAGGAGAGGGGCGGAGGCAGTGAACACGAACATTTTGAAGAGGCACAGAGAGTGCGAGAGAGGATAGGAAGGGAGAGAGTGGGAGAAGAGAAGACATGGTGGAGACAACATGAGGGCATAAGCGAATTGAAAGATGAAGGAGACAAGCGATGGGAGGACAATGGATGGATGTAGAACACACTATCAACAGGTTCGATAAAGTTGCCGGCATTCAACGACTAGAATGGATGGAAATAGGAAGAAAAAATTCAAAGAGACTTGAAAATAAGTGCTCCTCAAATTCACGTTTCAAATCCAAACCCTTCCCTCCCTCCCTCCTCTCTTTCCCCCTCCTCCCTCCGACTCTCTCTCCCACTCTCCCTACCTGTGGAGCGATATGTGCTTCAATATGGTTTCTTTGAAGCCGCATGACATCCCTTACAAATCCAATGAATTCTCTGAATGACAGCAACTCGGAGGCCCTACGGCGAGGGCTAATCCCCAACGGCTTAAAAAATTTCTGCAGCCCACGAAAAAATAGAAATTCACATCAAACTCAAACTCTGCTCCCAACAGCGCGTCCAAACGCGATACGGTCTCCCTATCTCTCAAGTAAGGAAAACTGCATTCGTTTATGCACTTTCAGCAAGAAAAACCCAATTTCTTCTCCCACAAATTATAATCACAATTCTCATAGACATCTCTTTGTTCGCTACTTTACATTGGCTTTGCAGACTAAGCTTGATACTTGCACTGAAAAAACAATACCCCCTCGTCTCACAACGCAAGAGACATCGAAAAAAAGGGCCAGGATTGTAAATTTCCCTTACCCTGTTCCAATGTTGGCGATCATAAGGTGCACCTCCATTCACATGTTTGTCTAAGTAGACCGAAAGAGCCCGAGAGAAGGGATTTCTGACAAATGTGAACTTGAAAAAGTCGGGCCGTGTCAAAACTTTTATGGCTGCCCGCTCTGAATAGTGGTACCAAAGCTCCCTAAGGCCACTCTTATCGGGTAAGTGCACCACCCAGGCGTCATTTGGGTTAGGTAGACCTGCCACCTGGCGAAACCACACCTTCCAAGAGGTGCAGGCCACTTTCGGGACTGAACAGTAAATGGCTTTGCGATCCTCTAAACAAGGGGAAAGACAAAGGAAGAGAAAAGGAAAAACGAACAGATGGTTACTATTTCTAGACATTCGGGAGGTCAGTTGTGAGTTCAAAACTGCAACGAAGAGCTATCTTCTGTTTTCATCGATGTTAAAATTTGGTTGTTTTAGCATATAGTTTCTAGGTTTAAAACTTTTTCTCAGCAGATCTGAAGCCTAGATCCTGAAACTATGCATTGTTCAGTGTTGTGAGATCTCACCATCAATAAACAATTGTTCAGCGAAACGTTGTTTTGTGATTTGGACAATTTCTTTGCTGCTGCACACGCTCTCTTCCTCTGAAAAATCAGCATCGTCCGCTTGTACTCGGGCAACCAAAAATTCCGTTATTGGTGATCGGAAGGAGAAAACAAGTCCTTTGGTTTCCGTGAGAAGAAAAAGTTCCGCCAGCTGTCTCGACCAGAGAAGATGCAAGGGGGAAACAGAAAAACAAGACATTAAAACTTGGATGCCCTTCATTTTGATGGGCTTAAAATTGATCTATGACGAGAAACTAGCCTCCAAAACTTGGTTCAAATCTCAGTCCAAATCTTTAAAGGTCAATGGGCAATGCCACACCTGATTCTGCAAGCATTGAATCGACTTCTTCCCCGTCTCCTGCTCTCCTTCGCTTTCCGTTCCCCGTTCCGTTACATCCAATAGCTGTCTCTGCGGTTCCCTCCTCCTTCGCATCTCCATGTGCAAATTCTTCAGAAAGTCTCCGTTCCGTAAATGCATGTTCGCCCCTTGCCGTTGTTCCTCCCAGTTTTGTGTTCGCTTCTGCCTCTCCTCCTGATTAGAAATAATGGGGCGAAGAGGTTTTCTAAAGGAAGTGGAACAATGCTCTTTGCGGTATGCTGTTACCGTAAGAAGGAGGGGAGCCCGGTCAGGCACAAAACTTTCCGAAATTTCCGAGGCATCAAATCCAGAATCACCTCCTATCGTGAAATCAGACAAAGGATCTCGCAGAAAGTTCATAGTAAGCCGCCGGAGTGTGCAGTTCACAAAATGTCCACCCGGGCAGCCCAAACATGTCAGTGCTGCCCGCCGCCCTTCTCCTCCTTCAGCAGAAGGTATTGCCTGCAAGTAGATTTTCATGCTTTTCAGCTATTCTTCAGACTCTGCTTTGGCTCATCACGACTGTGATGGTCGTGATGAATGAGAATTTGGACTCACGATGCATGTAGATTTTAAGGTTGTTAAGAACGTGAAGGTGTCCCCGGCTGCATATATGTCTGCGTTCATTGAATCATTTAACTATGAAGTAGAGTTTCAGATGTAGCATGTAGCCCACAGTTGCCTCCAGACTAGAAAGGTAACCTGCACATAGACTCCCACGCTCTCCCGCAATCGAGGAAGGTTCTCCGCATCGATAAGAGATTCGATTGCTGCCGAGGGCTTCAGCTCTCTAAAGCAGCGTTGAAATTGCTGCTGAAGATCGCAGGACGGGGGGTCTGCCTGCCATTACAAAAGAAAAAGAAAGGAAAGATGTCAAATTCCCCAAAATCTAATTCTAACAATCAGCCACTTAACAGACCTAACTAAGGGAAAAATGCAGAGAGAAGGTACATACCCATCCTGGCCAGTCGCTGAGGCCGGGGGCCACTGAGAGTTTGACACCTGGCATGATTCCTTTGAGAGGCCAGGGTATGCCAAAAGTGAGCCTCCGTTCCAACTGTCCACTTGCAGCACCCTCTCCCGGCGACTCACAGATTGATGAATTCACCTGAAGGAGAACATCTGCAACAAACAGCAATCAGTAAAGTGCCGCATAATTAGCTTCCATTTTACAGCACAAACCATTCAAACGCATGTGTAGGCCGTTCCATGTACTTTCCAGCCTACTTATTCAGAGGTGCGAGAAATTTCAAAGGAACTACGAGGGACATACACAGGAACCCTCTGTTTCCTGTTACCTCAAACTCAGGAAATGTTGGGGGAGCTTCAAAGTCTTCCTTCTTCTCCTGCACATCATAGTGGTGCTGCTGGAAAAGGTCCTTAAATTTAGCATGCGGGATGTGTTGATCTGATGCCCAAAGGTATCGCGTCTTTGCTTCTGTTAATGCTGCATAAGCCTCCACCAAGCACAATGTATACATCCGGGTCCCGATATCACCCTGTTGAATAAGCAGAAGGAAAGCTCTCCAATAACTTTAGACAAGGGTAAAATTAAACATTTCCCAGGATATTGAAGATAAAATGTTTCAGCCCTAAAATCCAAGAGAAATTTCCATTGCTGGCTTAGGCAAGATCTGAGGTTACGAATGCACTTTTAGGTTCTACAAAAACAAAAAATCTTAAATGTCACAGAAACTTTTTCTCGTGAGACCCAGTTTCTAAGTATCTGCGAATATCACAATTTCAATGTTTCACTTGGGCAAATACGAACTATTGAGTTTGTAGACACATAAGACAAACTTGCAGTAGATATGAGGGCATGAAAACAACTGACACCAACAAAACATGGTTTTGGTGCTAACATCAACGTAAAAAACTGTTCTATTCTAAAAGTAGCTATCCTCAAGATTGGCACCAAGAGGGTTCCGAACCCTAAACTTGGAAGAGGATAAGCGTTCCAAACCTTATGTCAGAAGGTACAGCGTACGCTCGAGATCATGTAACCTGATTTTTGAATGGGATCCTAAAAAAATGAAGCTAGATTTCATTGTTAACTGGACAACTGCATTACTTGCAGCTCAAATTTCGATCTTCGTAATGAGTTTAAGCATGAAGGCGTTTCGACTTCGTATGAAAGTCTCTTATCTTTCACAAACGATTAAGTGCCGTAATAGGGCAAGATTCTTCGCGCGCTAATCTTGCCAATCCCTCCACACTTACTTTGACTGATGAAATTCTCGACTTGGCAATGATTCCAAACTTTCTTATATTGCGTGGACTTTTTTAGTTATGGCAGAGTATAAGAGACTTCTTCATGATCAACGACTACTTTATCGTATATACATTACATTATCCACGAGTAGCCTTTGGAGCACTCTTCATGCCAAACTTAAGACGAGCAACCATGTAGTGCATATTGCCTTACAATATCCAAAATTAGGGTGCCAGCAGCCATAAGACCAGCAAACATGTCCTGCTACAAAAAAACACCTTCCAAGAAATTAGGGTTTCGGAGCCGACCTTGAGAACAGCAACCATATCCGCCGCGCCGCAGCGCTTGAGCGAGGGGCTGAGGCTGCACAGGCGCGCGTCCACATAGGCGATAGTGTTGGAGAGCTGCGCGGGCCTCTTCTTCTGCGGGGGCACAGGGAGAGGGCGCAGCGGTGCCGCCATGAGCCTGCGGTGGCTCTGCACGACCAAACTCAGGGCAACGAGCAGGATGAAGAAGAATATGGCTTTGAAAATGTGGGAGCTTCTTGAGGACGCCATGGCTGCTGGGAAGGGGGGAGCGCTGCAGTAAGGGAGGCTGGCACTGAGGCTGAGAAAGGTCGTAAGAGAGGGAAAGGGGGGAGAGAGAGAGATGGGGAGAGAGTGCGCGAGAGAGAGGGAGGGAATGAGGGAGAGGTAGAGAAAGAGAGAGAGAGAGAGAGAGAGAGAGAGAGAGAGAGAGAGAGAGAGAGAGAGAGAGAGAGAGAGAGAGAGAGAGAGAGAGAGAGAGAGAGAGAGAGAGAGAGAGAGAGAGAGAGAGAGAGAGAGAGAGAGAGAGAGAGAGAGAGAGAGAGAGAGAGAGAGAGAGAGAGAGAGAGAGAGAGAGAGAGAGAGAGAGAGAGAGAGAGAGGAGAGAGAGAGAGAGAGAGAGAGAGAGAGAGAGAGAGAGAGAGAGAGTGGAGAGGGGCAGAGAGAGTGAGAGAGTGAGAGGGGCAGAGAGAGAGAGGGAGGGATAGAGGGGCAGCGAGAGGGAGAGAGAGAGATGGGGAGAGAGTGCGAGAGAGAGGGAGGAATGAGGGAGGAGGTAGAGAAAGAGAGAGAGAGAGAGAGAGAGAGAGAGAGAGAGAGAGAGAGAGAGAGAGAGAGAGAGAGAGAGAGAGAGAGAGGAGAGAGAGAGAGAGAGAGAGAGAGAGAGAGAGAGAGAGAGAGAGAGAGAGAGAGAGAGAGAGAGAGAGAGAGAGAGAGAGAGAGAGAGAGAGAGAGAGAGAGAGAGAGAGAGAGAGAGAGAGAGAGAGAGAGAGAGAGAGAGAGAGAGAGAGAGAGAGAGAGAGAGAGAGAGAGAGAGAGAGTGAGAGGGGCAGAGAGAGTGAGAGAGTGAGAGGGGCAGAGAGAGAGAGGGAGGGATAGAGGGGCAGCGAGAGGGAGAGAGAGAGAGCGAGAGGTGAAAACGGCCTTCAAGGCTTCACCTCTGCTCTGCTGCTCGCCGAGGCTGGTTCCAAGCTCTCAAGCCAGACCAATCAAGGACTGTCACGTGGGCACATTTGCTGAGTTGGCAGACTCCGATTGGTTCAGTCCGTACAGGTACGCCCTCCCCGCGGTGTGCCTCGGCAGAGGCCGTTCGACCGCTGCCCTTTCAGGGGAAACTGTACGGTCATGTACAGGAGTACGGAACCCATCCATGGATTCCATGGTGGAGGGAGGCATCTTTTGTGCTTCGGTTCTTGGTGACCAGTTAGTTGTTCCTCGTGGTTTCTTCCCCATGATGATGATGTTGTGCATGTACATTTGATGGCATCAGCTTCTCCATTATTTTACAGAATAGTATAGATGGAGATGTGCTGTTAAATGTTCGTCGTGGTTTCTTCCCCATGATGATGATGTTGGGCATGTACAGTTGATGGCATCATCTTCTCCATTATGTTACGGAATAATAAAAGATGGAGATGTACTGTTTGGTTGAACTTTAATGGTCAAAGCACACACTGGGAGGGATTGGATTTGAACCTTGCCAAAGGAAGGGCAGGTTTGATACAACAACTAGATCATATGAGGCCGCGAGCAACAAAAGAACAACATGCAATGCAATGTGTCTTTGAACTCTGCTGTACAACGAAGAGCAAAAACTTGCTCTAAAAACTAATCCCTATTCACTAATCATTATTATTCAGCTTCAATCTGAATTTCCCCTAACCTGATCTGAACTGAACTGAAATGGAAAATGAAGCTGAATAATGAATTTGGAAAGAAATGAAATAAAAAAGCAGCACTGATGATGCTGCTGACGACCCTGCAGCGTTCAGCAAGCAGACGACTTGCTCCGCCTCCCTTTCTCCGCTTATTACACTCTCACTGTACACAAAAGGAACTGAACTGAACCCCGATATTGGGCCCGGAACAAATCTGAAGAGCAGGGACCGCCGCCTTCCATGGCCCCCCTGCGTCCCCTCCCTCCCTTCTTCCCTCCCTCCCTCCCTCCCTCCCTCCCTCCCAGCGGGCAGGCGGGCCTGGACTGGAGGCTTACAATAAGAAGCCCAGATGCCTCCTTCCGCCACATGAGCGAGACAAGCGGCACCTTGAGGGTGAGCTCACACCTGGACGCGCTTTCCCACCCGCGCGCTGTGGCGGAAGCGACAAGCGCCCAATGGAACAGCACCACGTGGATTTAGGGATGGCGTGGCACTTTCCATGTGAGAGGCTTGTTCTATGGTTTGCAACAGGGGTAGGGATTGATATGAGTCACGTGGCGCTTGCCCATTGGAGGTAACGACCTCAGACAAGTGTGCTCCGTGCTGGCGGCGACAGTTTAGTCGTTTGGTTGGTTTCTATGTCTCTTTGTCACGTCACGCTAGTCCTCTCGTGACTGCATGGGCCTAGTTGGTTATTCACTACTCATCTTGGAGTGAGTGTTGGAGATGAACCATCCGCGGCCATTAGGGTTTGGGCCAGGGTTGGGATAGGGTGGCTGTAGAGTGAGAGAGAGAGAGAGAGAGAGGATAGGGGGAAGAAAGAGGGGAGAGAGGGAGAGGGACAGGGAGAGGGACAGGGAGAGGGAGAGGGAGAGGGAGAGGGAGAGGGAGAGGGAGAGGGAGAGGGAGAGGGAGGGCAGGGGGAAGAGAGAGAGGGAGAGGGGGAGAGAGAGGGGTGAGAGAGAAGAAGCCAGGAATCTCTGGTACAGCCATGGGAGACTGCTGCTGATCAGCCTTTTTGCTCTATCAGGTATAGCACGCCGCTGCTCCCTCTCCCTTTCCCTCTCCCTCTCTCTTTCCCTTTCCTGCTCCCTTTCTCTCCCTCTCCCTTGCCCTCTCGTCACCTCCTTTCTCCTTCTCTCCTCTTTAATTTTGTTCACGAATGGAGCGAACATGTCCTGGCGTTGCCAGACAGAGTCTGTCCCATTAACGCCAATTCCTATTTCCCATAGGCTCCTTCCAATGTGCTCGAGACAGATACAGATTTCTTCCTTTTTCGTTGGCTAAAAATGCAAATTAGCAAATAAAGTCGAGGGTAAAGAGCTTGTGTGTGGTTGGGGCAGCTCACATTCAACATTCCTGCTGGAGTCGCTTCACTCTTTTTACTTCCTCTGATGGGCCGAAAGGAGGCGAGGAAGGAGGCTCGAGTCGCGAAGAGGCAGCGCAGACATGCGTGGGCTACTCAGCAGGTGAGGCAACCGTTGAGAGAGGAAGCGAGGCATAGAGGGAGGGAGGTGGGAAAAGAGAGAGAGAGGGGGAGAGAGAGAGAGAGAGAGAGAGAGAGAGAGAGAGAGAGAGAGAGAGAGAGAGAGAGAGAGAGAGAGAGAGAGAGAGAGAGAGAGAGAGAGAGAGAGAGAGAGCGAGAGAGAAAGAGAGAAGGCGAATGCTATACTGAGAAGAAGAGGAATCATCTTAAACTATACGTATGGAATGGTTTTCACGGAATAGTAGCGTACATGCACGCGGAGTGAAGGATGGATGTGTTTAGACTGCTGAATAGGACCATTAAGGTTGAGGGTTGCATTAGTTTGAAGAAGAAAACGAGGCAATACGGGCGTTAGTCTCGTAAATGTTTGTTGGAGTCGATATCTTTGTGGACAGCTGTCATGCCTTAGGGCCCTGTGGTGAATTAAGGCCATTTGTCAAAAATGCAGGGGAGGAAACGGTTGATGCTGGAAAAGGGAGAAGAGGGACGAGCAGAGCAAGATTTTGAAAATGCCAAACCCGAAGAATTAGGAGGTGGTAGGCTCAGAAAGGATGGAGCGCCATCGTTGAAGAAAGCAAAGAGTGAACTTTCTCGAGCTGTGAAAAAAACATCCACAAAAGTGATGGAGGCATCAAAGGCTCAAAGCGGTGAAGCTAAAGCCAAGAAGGTTAGAGACCCTTACAACGAAAAGATCGACATGGGAGAGAGTAAGAAAAGACAAAGAACTTCGAGTAGCGAGGGAGAGAAAAAGCGGACTGCTACAAAGTTTGAGGAGCTCCTGGAGATGGAGATGAAGGGGAGAGTGAATGAGAAAGAAGACTTAGAGTTGGAGAGAAGGCTGGCAAAAAAGCTGAAGGTGAAAGGTGGAAAGCTTCCCGGAGCTGATGATGAGCTGGATGGTCTGTTAGAGGGGCTTGCAGATTATGAAGATGGAGATAGAATTGGAGGAGGGGGAGAGGGGTCTGAGAGTGCTAGTGATGATGAGGATGGATTGGAGGGGCTTTTGATGGCCGGCGGGAGTGAAGATGAAGAGGGAGAGGATGGATTGGATGAAGAGGAGGGAGAGGAGGGAGAGGTTTGGGAGAATGAAGATGACGAGGAAGGAAGAGTCAGCGGGGATGATGAAGAGGCCGGTGATGAGAGAGAAGATGGACGAGAAGAGGAGGTGGTCTGGGAGAGGGAGGGAGAGAAGAGAAGAGGGAGAAGTGCAGGAGGAGGCGAGGAGCAATCTGAGGTGAAGCTTCCTGCAAAGAGAGGGAGGGAGGTAAGTGCGAAAGAAGGAGTGAGAGGGAAGTATGTGGCACCTCATCTTCGGAAGCTGGAGAGTGAGGAAAAATCGGAGGAGCTCAAGCAGGTAGAGCGTAGGCTTCGAGGTACATCCTGCAATATCTCGCTCTCTCTCCTCTCCTCCCCTTCTGTTATACCCCTCTCTTTCTCCTGATTTCTCCCTCTCTCTCATTTTTAGTTGAATGATTGAATTTTGGGATTTCTCTTTTTGTTGTTGTTGTTGTTCTATGGTTGGAGAGTGCAGGGCTGCTGAATCGGATCTCGGAATCCAATGTGGAAGGCATTGTGAGCGATGTGGCACTCATCTATCAGGTGGTTTTTCTTATTCTCATTTTATACATATTTGTATATTTTTTGGGGGATCAGATGTGATGTTGCTGCTTAAACTTAATGACGGATTACTTCTCCTTATTTTTTCGGAATGTGGGGGAAGTGAGATGGTACAGACGAATGGGAGATCGGTAGTCGGTGAAATGATAGCCAATGAAATTCTTGGAGCGTGTGTGAGTGGGCCACGTGGCAATGACCAGTAAGCTTTCCTTTCCCACCTCTGCAGCTGCAAGCAGGAAACTTAAACTGAATCTGGGCAGCACATATAGACGCGGGGACAGTGTGGAGGGACGTTGAACCTGGATGGAATTTCGGCCTACATTCATTTGGGGTTGGGTGCATTGAACCTGGGCAGATACGCAGCTGTTTTTGCTGCTTTTATTTCAGGCATGGCTGCCATATTAGGGATGGATGTGGGAGCGAATTTTGCTTCAAGAATGGCACAACAGTTTGAGGTTGGTGTTTTCCCTCCTTTTCCCCCCTCTCTCTCTCTCTTCTCTTTCCCTCAATTCACCCTCGCCCTCTCCCACCCATTCCTTTTTAGGTAATGCTTGTTGGAGAAACGAGAAGATAGCATGTATAATGACTTAACTGACTAGCAATTGAAAGTGACTAGTCGTTGAAGTGTAAAAGATTCCTTAGCTTAATTTCCATGAGCTCTTTGGTCCCTTTTTGTCGATCTCCGAGCCATGTTCTATGTTTCTCGTTAACTTTAAGCAAACTCAAAGTGAAACTTTGGAAGTGCTTACACGTGGCGACCTCTCATTGGCTGCCTTTCAGGAGCAATATGAGAAGGGAGACAGCTTGGCACTGAGGAATTTGGCATTGCTGATTGGTCACCTCTACAATTTTTTGCTGCTGTCCAGGTGATACCTCTCAAGAACAAAATATGTATACAAAGTATAATAATATACTGTAGATAGTATGTGTATACTATGTAAATACATGTATGTGTATCATTCTAATATGATATGTAATACGTGTATAAAATACATGTATAAATTTCGATTTATAATTAGTGTCCTCGTTTTTGTTTTGCTTGGAAAACAATTCTTTGACGAGTTTATATCTGTGAGAAGAAAAATACTATTGGAGCGCATGTGGCTCCTCTTTCCCTCATTTTTCCTTGTCTGAGGGATGGGGTACAAATGGGGTCTGGACAGTGAACTGCTATTTGGCCTTTTGGACAGTCTCTGTGCCCGTTTTACGGAACTGGCAGTCGCTTCTATGCTGCAACTATTGCAAAGTAAAGAAAGAATGGCTTCCAAGGAAGCTCCCTCATCCCTCCCATCTTAGCTGTAAATATGTTTCTTTCTTTGAAATTCTGGGGTGATATAGGATAGGGCTTCACTTAGTCTTGAAAATAGCTTAACCTCTAGGGGGGAAAGCATCATTGAAATCCTGGAGAGTTTGTCAGCCCTAATTTTCCACCAGATTTTGAATTCTAGAAGACCCAAAAGGGAAAATTTGAGAGATAAAGAGTGGTGATGTGAGAGAGAGATTCTGGGTGAGGGAGCAGCAAGCGGAATGGTTCTTAGGGGAGACGACCCCGAGGGAATGAAGGACTTCATATTGAAGGTGCAGAATAGGGCGGCTACCGTTCCCACGGGAGGAGGTGGGAGGGAGGAGGAGGAGGAGGAGGAGGAGGAGGAGAGGGAGGACAAGAAGGAGAAGGAGAAGGCAGGGTTGCCGCAAAACAAGAGGGTAAGCTCTAGCTAAAGTTCTGCTGCCTTTTGGTAGCTAGAAAAGAGTGTGTGTGATTATTATGAGGAGAACTTCTTTAATTTTTTATTTGAAGTTTTTCATTGTGATGTTGGAACTCTCCTTAGGTGCGATTCATGCTGGACACAATCATCGACATAAAGAACAATCGCAAACGTGTCAGTGAGTTGGCACCGTACGTACGCCTCAAAAAATGGCTACAGAAGGTGATCCTCACTCTCTCTCTCTCCCGGCCTCTCCCCCTTTCGTTCTCGCACCCTCCCACTCTCCCCTCTCTCACTCCTCTCCCACTCTCCCCTCTCTCACTCTCCCGCTCTTCCGCTCGTCCTTTCCCTTCCATTCCTTTTTCTCTTTCCTTTCGTCTCTTTCTCCCCCTCTCGTCCTCTCCCTCGCTCCCCCTTTCTCACTCTGCCACTCTCCCCCTCTCTTCCACTCCTACCTCACTCTTTCCCTCTCCCCCTCCCTCTCCCTCTCCCTCTCCTCTCTCTCTCTTAGATCCTCGCCAAAATCCACGGCCCATTTTTCCTGCTGCTGGGTCCCAAAGCGCTGCTGAAGAAATTTTGCAACTTTTCTCTCCTCTACATCTCTGCTCAAGCCCCACGTTCCTTGAACCCTAAAAATCTGAAAACCCAAAAATCCCAAATCCCAAAAACATAAGGATTCTCGAACTTTAAAAAACCCCTTTTCTGATCGTTAAGGAAGAGGGGGGGGGGGTCTGTGGGAAGGGTGACGTGGCAGCTTCGAGTGGAGGATGTGCAGCTCAGAGTGGTGACGTGGCAGCAGCTCCTTCAACACGACAAAAAGGGCCAATGGTGGCTGCCTGCGCCAGCTGGCGCCGGAACCAGCCAATTGCGGCACGCTGACGTGGCAGGAGCCATTGACGCCGACGTGGCAGAAGCAGACAAAATGCTCCAGCTGGCAGCTGCTCAGAGGATGAACACAGATGCTCGGAGGGCCATTTTTTGTGTTGTGATGAGCGGTGAAGATTATGTGGACGCCTTTGAGAAGATTTTGAGGCTCAAGCTGCCCGGGAAACAGGTCTCTCTCTCCCTCTCCCTCTCCCTCTCCCTCCTCCCTCTTCCTCTCCCTCTCCCTCTCCCTCTCTCTCCCTCTCCTCTCTCTCCCTCTCCCTCTCCCTCTCCCTCTCCTTCTCCCTCTCCCTCTCCCTCCCTCTCCCTCTCCCTCTCCCTCTCCCTCTCCCTCTCCCTCTCCCTCTCCCTCTCCCTCTTCCTCTCCCTCTCCCTCTCCCTCTCCCTCTCCCTCTTCCTCTCCCTCTCCCTCTCCTCTCTCTCCCTCTTCCTCTCCCTCTCCCTCTCCCTCTCCCTCTTCCTCTCCCTCTCCCTCTTCCTCTCCCTCTCTCTCCCTCTCCCTCTCTCTCCCTCTCCTCTCCCTCTCCCTCTCCCTCTCCCTCTCCCTCTCCCTCTCCCTCTCCCTCTCCCTCTCCCTCTCCCTCTCCCTCTCCCTCTCCCTCGCCCTCTCCCTCTCCCTCGCCCTCGCCCTCGCCCTCTCCCTCTCCCTCTCCCTCTCCCTCTTCCTCTCCCTCTCCCTCTCCCTCTCCATCTCCCTCTTCCTCTCCCATTCTCCCTCTCCCTCTCCCATTCTCCCTCTCCCATTCTCCCTCTCTCCGTCTTCCTCGCTCCTTCACACTGATATAGTTTTTCTTCTTCCTCGTTCTTCTCTTGTTCCCCTCTGCTATCCTTGTGAACTATCACCCCTCCTCCCCCTCTCCCTTCTTCAATCGAATGCAACAGAGTTGTTAGTTGTAATCTCTTTGGCCCATCGTTTCGGTGTTTTGTTCAGGGAATGATGGCGGTAAAGTGGGAGGGGTTGTGTGAATGAATGATGGCAGGACCGAGAAGTGCTGCGCGTGGTGGTGGAGTGCTGCCTGCAAGAGGCAGCTTTCAACCCCTACTACGCCCTACTTGCTGCGCGCCTCTGCTCGCATGATCGGAACCACAAGTTCACACTTCAAGTACAATCCTTCCATGTTTGACTTTTGTTGCCGTTGTGTGTGTGTGTGTGTGTGTGTGTGTGTGTGTGTGTGTGTGTGTGTGTGTGTGTGTTTTTGCTTTCGTCCTGAAAGGTCAGCTAGGTGGGTCTGTTGAATTTCAAACCCTCCTTTTCGTTTCTCCCCTCCTCCATTTCGTAATGAGGCAAAGCGAAGTATGGAGAGGTTTTGTGGCTCTTTCTGAGTGGGTTAACGTGGGTGTCTCTCTCTCTCTGCTGCTGCTGCTGCTCCCGACAGTTTCTGTTATGGGATCAGTACAAAGAACTGCACAACATGGAGCTGCGGCGAAGTTCCAACTTGGCGCGTCTGCAGGCCCACATCTTTGGGTGCTCTGCTCTCTCTGTGTCTTGCCTCAAGGTGACCATACTTCTCCTTCTACTATGCTTTCAAAAGAGAGAGAGAGAGAGAGAGAGAGAGAGAGAGAGAGAGAGAGAGAGAGAGAGAGAGAAGAGAGAGAGAGAGAGGAGGGGACGAGGGGAGGGGGGGAGTGGGGCTGATGGGAGAGAGATATCCCTCTCTGACCATATTCGTCATGAAAAACCTTCAGTTCAGTTTGCTAACCTGTTCTTTTCTCATCAAGTCTCTAGGAGCCTCCTCCTGGCCCTCTCCTCTCCCCTCACCATACTTCTGGTTCGCAACCACACATGCAGGTAGTGGATTTTGCTGACATCACCGTGATGTCAGCGAAAGCCATAATCCACTTCCGCATCCTCTTCGAGTCGCTTCTGCTCGACAACTCGCGGGAGAAGGTCTGGACGGTGCTCTCGAGGCTGGCGGCCCTCCCGGGCTTGGCGGCGCTGAGGGAGGGGCTGGCCCTGTTCCTGGAGAGGCACGTGAGGGTGCATTCGGTCACGGTGGCGGAGGCGGAGGGAGGCAAGAGGGGAGCTCTCCTGGTCAAGAGATGCCAATTGGCCAAGAAAGCTCTGAACAATGTGGCCGGGATCACATTGAAACGATGAATGGGAGTTGACTTCGTTGTGGACTTTGTCGACTTCGTTGTGGGCTTTGTCGACTTCGTTGTGGGCTTTGTCGACTTCGTTGTGGGCTTTGTCGACTTCGTTGTGGGCTTTGCTGACTTCGTTGTGGGTTTGGTTGACTTCGTTTTGGTTTTGGTTGACTTAGTTGTGGACATTGTCGACTTTGGTGTGGACTTTGTTGACGTCGTTGTGGATTTTATCGACTTCGGTGTGGACTGTGTTGACTTCGTTGTGGACTTTGTTGAGACAATGTGAATGCAAAGCCGCATGGCTCAGTGTGGTTTGCTCCATGTGGATTGGGTCCAATAGTTTGAAAGAACACGCGACGATGTTGATTGACTAATCAAACGCGGTTAGTTAGTCACAAAGCACTCGGCGAACTTTTAGCGTGACGTGACACAGCGACCAGCTAGACGACTAGACCTTTTGGAGGCCGCACGGACCGCACGTGCCGTGATTCGTGACCGCCAATTAGAGAGCGCCAAGTGACTCCCGTCTGTCCCTTTCCCTGTCACTAACCGTAAAACAAGCGTCGGCCATCTTTCTCACATGGACAACGCCACGTCAGCCCTATGTCACGTGGCGCTGTCCCACTGGAGCTTGCTCTTCCGGACCACAGCGCGCGTGTGGAAAAGCGCGTCCCGCGGGATGGGAGGACCGTCGCACGTCCGTCGTACTTCGTCGCATGGCGTCGCAGGTAATCGCAACACGCGTCAAGCAGCGCATGCCGGGTCTGCGGGAACACGTGGCGCTCTCCGGGCCACGGTGTGGGCTCACCGCGGCCTTATCCGCGTACAGGCACCAGGCACATCCGCTCTCGCACGCATATGTAGGGAACGTGCCCAGCACGCAGCGTGAGTCGACAGCCAATCAGCGCGCGCCACGTTGACACTGTTCTCCACGTGGCATCTCGCGATTGGTCGTCCATGCGCGTATAACAAGGAGCCCCCTCCCCCTTGCAAGCGCTCTTTCTCTCTCTTCTCTCCCTCCTCCCTACCTACCAAGCTCAAGCACTCGGCTCTCTGCTATCCGCCGGCAGCCATGGCGGACCTTGCGTTCCCTGTGAAATGGGTGGAGGAATTCGATATTGCGGTGCCAATGGAGACGGATGTGATATTTGAGACGGTTGAGACAGTTGAGACGTTTCAGGCAGTGGAGACGAAGGATGTGCGGCCTCGGTTGAACGACGAGTTCAGCATGGGCCCTGTCGCGATGCTGCTCTTGAGTTTGTTGGTGTGGGCCGCGAGGGGCACGCTCTTCACGCAATGGGAGTTTGTGCAGCTGGCGATTGTGTTTGTCGTTTTAGGAGCGTTCGTCGCCAGGATGTGCAATCTGCTGGCGCTTATGCATCTGAAGCAACTTTCGGTGCATTATTACAGTAAGGTAAGGAAAGGGTTGTTGCAAGGCACATTCACTTGTTCGATTACGCGATAGCTCTATTTGGGAACCAAATACAATATTTATTTTGAAGCTAAACGAGTTTTCGCGTTTGCTTTGCAGAACCCTCACTTTGAGGATGCTTCGCTCAGAAGACTTTACAGCCGAGAGAATAGCGCGCGGGTGGATTATTCCACGCAGCACACAGGTTTGGTTCTGAACTCTCGACTGGAATAAATTGGCACTTTGTCTTGAAAGGTTGAGTTGTAGGTTCAATTTCTTTCTTTTGTTTGACTTCGCAATCGATCAAAATTGTTGCATGCAAAATCAGAGTTTGGGCTAGACAGTGACAGGAACAGGTTCATGATGAGGGTTGGGGGACTGGAATTGCAACTAAGGTTGAGTGCCTGCAGCTTCATTGGCTTGATGGTCGGAATAACTGAATAAATGATTCTTCAAAATGTAGAACAGAATTCTTAATGTACGTAGTACATTAGTAGAAGGCTTGATGGTCGGAATAACTGAAGGAATACAGGGGTGTTTGTGCGTGTCTATCTCTGTGCAGTTCTGCGGTCCGCTACAAAGAAAGCGGCACGAGAGGACATCATGCGCTCGGGTTTCTACATGCTCGTGGCTCGGGTCTTTGCGCCAGACGCCTTGGACAAGTCCGCATGGGACCTTTTGCAGTTGGCACTCTCCCTCCTTCTTGTCACACTGATTGTCCTCGACATCACCAATCTGCTGATGAAGAAGAAGTTGGAGCGATTGTTTGATACGATGTTTCACGCGGTATGTGCACCTCCATACAAAGCCGCAGGATTGTTTCGATAACTTGTCTCTGAAATAAAGAAATGGATCAGAAAACATTTTTTTTGCAGCCTTTGCTTGATGTAGTTGCATTGAGTTCGCTTTACTGCGGGAATGAATGAACTGACCGATGATAAATGAATGCTGCATGCTGTGGGCGGAGCAGGCTGTGGGGAGGCTCAAGTTTCTCTCTAATCGCGCCCAGCCGTATGTGAGGGCGGAGCAGTTGTGGGAGTTGGTTCTCGCGGGGCCTTACAATACAGCGTGGGAGGAGGGGGACAAGGAGTGGGTGCGTTGGTTATGGCCGATTGTGTTCTATCGCCTTTTTATGCACCCGCAGGTAGAGGTGTGGGAGCCCACCCTCGAGGTGCGGAATCAGTGGCTCATGTGGCGGAAGCAGGGGCCGTTTTGGCTTGGGAGGGAGGGAGGGAGGGAGGGAAAAAGGGAGGGAGGGGACGCAGGGGGGCATGGAAGGCGGTGGTCCCTGCTCGTCAGATTTGTTCCGGGCCCAACATCGGGGCTCAGTTCAGTTCCTGGCCCAACATCGGGGCTCAGTTCAGTTCCTGGCCCAACATCGGGGCTCAGTTCAGTTCCGAGCTCAACATCGGGGCTCAGTTCAGTTCCGGGCCCAACATCGGGGCTCAGTTCAGTTCAGTTCGTTTTTTGTACAGTGAGATTGGAATGAGCGGAGAAAGGGAGAGGCGGAGCAAGTCGTCTGCTTGTTGAACGTTGCAGGGTCGTCAGCAACATCATGAGTGCTGCTTTTTTATTTTCCACATTCGTTATTCAGCTTCATTTTCCATTTCAGTTCAGTTCAGATCAGGTTAAGGGAAATTTAGACTGAAGCTGAATAATAATAATTTGTGAAGAGTGACTATTTAGAGCAAGTTTTTGCTCTTCGTTGTCCAGCAGAGTTCATGGTCGTTTCGTTTTTTTTGTTCAGTCCATTGTTTAGTTTTAGTTTCAGTTTCATTCCAGTTCAGTTGTAGTCGAGTCTCTCCCTTGTCATTGGCTGAAAGTCGCTTTAGCTGCAGGGCCATCGTCGTCGTGGTCATCTTTCTGTACTTTTTTTTGGCGTTTTTACGCCATTTCATGACGAGTGTCGAACAATTTGAAAAAGCTCTTGTTTACCTCTCTCTTGCTTCCCATCCCCTCCTCTTTCTCCTCTCTCTGTCCTCTCTCTCTCCTCTCCCTCTGCCGTCTTCCCCTTCGGTTGTCCTGTATTTGGAATTGAGGACACGACAAAATAACTGCAAACAGAGATACCCTCTAGCAGAACTGCTGCAAACAGAGATACCCTGTAGCAGAACTGCTGCATTCGGCAGACAAACGCTGAAACCACCGTATTTTGCAACTGCGGAATTCGACCCGCTCATTAAGGGGTTGAGGAGACTTAGAAAAGTTTCACACTTTTGGAACTTCAAAATCAACATATGCTAATCCGGCAGACTAGTTAATAACAGCGTGTGAAACAAGTATACTTCCTGTAGAACGAATTCCATATCGGCCTTTCCAAAATCTGAAACCGAATCCCCCTATTTCTAGCGCCTCGTCTACACTTCAACAGCACACGATCCAAACAGCACAAATGCTCAAATAACAACTCACATGTCATTTTGTGCCACATCTGTTCACATCATGTGAACAGCTCCTCTAGGTACCTTAGGCCCTATGACTAGTTGGCCATTCAGAGACCAGAAACTGACCGGAAACAAACATACAAACAACAGTACAAAAAAGGCTCTTTTGCAAGATGTAATCGTCACACAGTTGATATTTTCGGCCTTTAAATTTCTTTCCAAGACGAAACGTTTTTAGCGTCTAGCCGAACCAAAATAAAAGAGAAAAAAAGAGCGGCGGGGGGGCGGGGGATTGAAGAGGTGGAGTGGACAGCAGCAGAGAAATTAAATTCTCACAACCTCGCCTCAGAAAGATTCCAACGCCTTATCCCCCTAAGGTACCACCCCCACCCCCTAACCCTAATCCCCCAAAACTCTAAACCCTTCCGCCGTGCATCGTGGTGCTTTGTGCTAGTCTCTGCCTGGGTACCCCGCCCTCCACAGATGTCCAAATTTTCGTCTCTTCTCTCTCTCACTCTCTCTCTCTCTCTCTCTCTCTCTCTCTCTCTCTCTCTAGCCTGACTTAAAAAATTGATGAGGGTGCACATAAACTATGAACAAATGTCCGTTTGCACCCCGCCTGGTCCTCAATCCTAGCCTAAACCACGACACTGAAGCCTGAACCCTATACTTTTCCTTGTTACTTCACACTCGATCAACCGGCCCAACTCAAGGAGCGATTCATCGTACCTTTTGCATCGTAAAGCTCTGACAAGCTTCTTGCTGCCACCCCTCCTCTTTCCCTTTCAAAGAACAACTAGCTGTGACGTCATCAAATGCGGCCCTCACTCTCACTCTCACTCTCACTCTCACTCTCTCCACGGGATTCAGTGAACGTTCTTCATGGAGCTCCTTGAGCTCTCACTCACTCACTCAGTTAACAGTCCTACAAAGAACACCGCTACATAGAACAGCTTCTATTCGCCTAGACGCCTTCTTCTGTCAGCCGTCGTGATCTCTTCCATTCTTTCCCATTCATTTCTTCATTTTCGTACATCTGAGCTGAACTGACAACTTTTTTTAGCCATGTATAGGCCGTCATTCTCGGCCTCGTAAAGGCCCAATTCTGAAAATATACTACAACTCCTCTCGGCCAAATATACCTGTTAAGCTACTCCAGAAATCTCAACCCAATTGCTACCATAATCTCATTTTCTCCCCAACGAAAATTAGTGTTCCATTGATTACTAACTTTCTACGTGCCCCCTAACACGTCCACAAATTTCTCCTCCACAGTTATTGACGGCGTTGAAAGTTCTCTCCAGCTTCACCCTAGAGGCCTATGTCCTCCCGGGGGATCCCGGAAGCATGAACTTAGCATTGAACGCTTGCTCAAGGAGATACAGCCATGGCTTCCTCCTCCCTTCTCCCTCAGTGGGGGGAGAGGAGCTAGGAACCTGCTGAGGCCTAGTAACCGAAATAAGAAGGTCACGAAACGCAGCCTGCAAGCGATGGCAATCAACCATATATTGATTACGCCGTACTACACCTCTCTCTTGGCGATAACGAGCAAGAAGGAAAGGGAGAGAAAAATGAAAGAGGTGCGAGAGAGAGAGAGGGAACAGTGAAAGAGAGAGAACCGAAAGAGAGGGAGAACAGAGAGAAGAAGAAGAGAGGAGGAGAAGAAGAAGGAGAGGAGAAGGGAGAGGGCGAACAATACCTGCACATGCCAGATGGCGAATGATCCGGCTCCAATATTGGCCCCGGGGCGGAGGGGGTCGTCGATCCATAGAGCGGTGGGCCGCTGCGTGGGGTCGTGCCAGAACACGCCATCCGGGAGAGAGCTCGAGTTCTGTGAGGGAAAGAGGAGCAGTCAGTTGGTTCCATGATGCATTTCAATGACCAGTTAAGAGATGTTCATGTAATGAGTGACAACTGAAATGAGCCAAAACTGGCTTGCCAAATGCACACTGCCACACGGGGAGGAGTGGCAGGTATATATATATATATATATATATACAGAGAGAGAGAGAGAGTATATATATATAGAGAGAGAGAGAGAGAGAGAGCATATATAAGTATAAGTGAGAGAGAGACATATATATATATATATATATATATATATATATATATATATATATATATAGAGAGAGAGAGAGAGAGAGAGAGAGAGAGAGAGAGAGAGAGAGAGAGAGAGAGAGAGAGAGAGAGAGAGAGAGAGAGAGAGAGAGAGAGAGAGAGAGAGAGAGAGAGAGAGAGAGAGAGAGAGAGAGAGAGAGAGAGAGAGAGAGAGAGAGAGAGAGAGAGAGAGAGAGAGAGAGAGAGAGAGAGAGAGAGAGAGAGAGAGAGAGAGAGAGAGAGAGAGAGAGAGAGAGAGAGAGAGAGAGAGAGAGAGAGAGAGAGAGAGAGAGAGAGAGAGAGAGAGAGAGAGAGAGAGAGAGAGAGAGAGAGAGAGAGAGAGAGAGAGAGAGAGAGAGAGAGAGAGAGAGAGAGAGAGAGAGAGAGAGAGAGAGAGAGAGAGAGAGAGAGAGAGGAGAGAGAGAGAAAGAGAGAGAGAGAGAGAGAGAGAGAGAGAGAGAGAGAGAGAGAGAGAGAGAGAGAGAGAGAGAGAGAGAGAGAGAGAGAGAGAGAGAGAGAGAGAGAGAGAGAGAGAGAGAGAGAGAGAGAGAGAGAGAGAGAGAGAGAGAGAGAGAGAGAGAGAGAGAGAGAGAGGAGAGAGAGAGAGAGAGAGAGAGAGAGAGAGAGAGAGAGAGAGAGAGAGAGAGAGAGAGAGAGAGAGAGAGAGAGAGAGAGAGAGAGAGAGAGAGAGAGAGAGAGAGAGAGAGAGAGAGAGAGAGAGAGAGAGAGAGAGAGAGAGAGAGAGGAGAGAGAGAGAGAGAGAGAGAGAGAGAGAGAGAGAGAGAGAGAGAGAGAGAGAGAGAGAGAGAGAGAGAGAGAGAGAGAGAGAGAGAGAGAGAGAGAGAGAGAGAGAGAGAGAGAGAGGAGAGAGAGAGAGAGAGAGAGAGAGAGAGAGAGAGAGAGAGAGAGAGAGAGAGAGAGAGAGAGAGAGAGAGAGAGAGAGAGAGAGAGAGAGAGAGAGAGAGAGAGAGAGAGAGAGAGAGAGAGAGAGAGAGAGAGAGAGAGAGAGAGAGAGAGAGAGAGAGAGAGAGGAGAGAGAGAGAGAGAGAGAGAGAGAGAGAGAGAGAGAGAGAGAGAGAGAGAGAGAGAGAGAGAGAGAGAGAGAGAGAGAGAGAGAGAGAGAGAGAGAGAGAGAGAGAGAGAGAGAGAGAGAGAGAGAGAGAGAGAGAGAGAGAGAGAGAGAGAGAGAGAGAGAGAGAGAGAGAGAGAGAGAGAGAGAGAGAGAGAGAGAGAGAGAGAGAGAGAGAGAGAGAGAGAGAGAGAGAGAGAGAGAGAGAGAGAGAGAGAGAGAGAGAGAGAGAGAGAGAGAGAGAGAGAGAGAGAGAGAGAGAGAGAGAGAGAGAGAGAGAGAGAGAGAGAGAGAGAGAGAGAGAGAGAGGAGAGAGAGAGGAGAGAGAGAAGGCAAGGATTGACACGCATGAACGTCATGAAATGGAATCTTCCGTTCTAAACGTGTACAGGATGTTACATGCATTGACGGGCAGCCACTGACAAATTGCTCAATTTGTCAGTGGATGTCGGTCTGCGGATTGCACCGATCAGAATCCACTGACCAAAATCGGAGATTGCAAATAGGAACGGATATGAAGCGCGATTCATCATCTTCATTGGGCAACTCCGTGCAGCTTAATTGGACAACAACATGGGTCAATATGGCGTAACATGAAAGGCTGGGATGAGCGCTCACCTTGAGCACAAGGCGCACTCTAGAGAATTCGATTTCGTGGCCAAAGGCTTGCAGAAAGCCAACAAGCAGAATACCAAAGCTCGGCGAAGGCACTGACTTTATCGAATCGGGAAGCTCCTCCACAATGCCCTTACCTTCCACTCCCTCCCTTGAAGCAGCCATGGCTGCCAACGCTTGTCGCAAGCGCACTCTAGTGGGAGAACTCCCACCAGAATTCGAATCAGAATTTGAAGCAGCCGAGGCCTCCCCATTCTCTTCACTCCCAACTACTCTTTCTGAAACCTCCTGGAGAGCATGCTCAGAGCAGCTGCTTTGGGTAACATTCCTGTCAGAAGAGAAGGGCCCACTTGCACTCCCTTCTCCAGCACGGTCAGATTCCTGCTTCCTCTCTCCTGCTTCCGCAACCCGCAATCCCTCTCCCTCCTTTGCTTCGCTGCATGCTTCTTTCTCTTTCTCCGAATCCTCATCACTGAATTTTTCACCCTTTGCCGTTTCCAGCAATATTTCTGCCTCTTGCCGCTTCTCTCCCGTGTCTGTTTTGCCGCATTCTTCCTTAACATTCACGGATTCTGCAACCTCACGATTCTGCTCTGCAGGACTCTCACACTCCCCTGCCTCACGAGCCTCTCCACCTTCCCCTTCTACTTCATCCACCTTTCCCAAACTACGTTCCTCCATCTCCAACCCATTCAGAGGCGGTGCTAAGGATTTATAAGCACAAAGAGAGTCAGTTGACCCTTCCCTTACGCTGCTAATACTACAGCAGGCTCCTGAAGTAGGTTCATTGCTAGTTTCAGCCATGGCTGCCTCTATCTTCTCTGACGGCTCTGCCGGAGCATTGTTTTCTATGCTTTCGAGTTCATCCACTGTCTTCTCCAGCTCGGGTGAAACTTCAGAAAATTCTGATGGTTCCGCGTTGGAAATACCCCCCTCAGAGGACGGTACATCTATGATATTAGGCCTCTCATTTTCCATAGACTCTCTCGGAAAAGCCCCGGCCGACATAGATTTAACGGACTGATTTGCGGAAGGCTTGTTTTCAGGCACTTGGCCTGCAATTAAAGCTCCCTCCTTTGAGGCAGTGTCTATGGAGGATTCCCCTCTCTCCTCCTCACTAGTAGTCTGCTGAAATGGGATGCTCTCTCCTGGAGGGGTCACTCCAACAGACCCCTCATCTCCCACTGCAGGTGGGGGTTGGGAGTGTGTCGAAAATCGAGCTTTGAAAGGTGTTGGAGTTCCCACAGGCACAGGAGCTCTCTGTGGAGCAGAAGATAAAACAACAATTATTACATTTCTTAAACATAAAAGCTAGCTGCGTTTTCTGAAGTGTCCAAATTTCACACGACTTCAAAGACTTATCTCTCATCTCGTTCCAGACGATAGGAAAGGGAGACTATGATACTTGCTATTCTCCCTACACTCCACAAGTAGAGGCTGCAAGATGTGTTCAGTTTGAGGGGCAGAAGCAAACCTCGAGGTAGAATACCAGCATGAGAGTTAGGGAGAAGGAGCCCAAGCCTCCTGTATACACGTCGTTCAGACCTCGATGTTGGAGCCATGACTTCAGAAGGAGAGCCTGACAGTGACGAGAAAATGACATTGATTCAGCAAAAAACAAGTATTTCAACTCTACACCTCACCCTCAAACCACTAAAAGATAGAATGCGCAATTGCAACGTACGACACCTAAAAACAGTGCATAGAACACGGGAAGGGCTTTAGAAAATAAACCTCAAAAAGTAAAGGTGGTCTCAGGTCTCATTTTCCAAGGAAGAATTGCAACTCACAAGAGGAGCGAGAGCCGGCAGCGAGTGCATCTTCTCCTTCACAAACTCTCTCGCAGCTTCACCATTATGCGCATTCACAGCCTCCTCCAGCTTCGCCATCCACTCCTTGCTTGTTCCCTCACTGCCATCTAAAGCACTCGGCCTGCACCCTGCTATGGTTATATCCATGGCTACCGGAGCTAAGGCCAAGTTCTTGCTATTTTCCCCAGAGAAGGGATCTCCTAACCTAAGCAATGAGCCCTGACTTTCAGTCCCATCTGATCCACTGTCACTGCCCTGATCCCCACTAAGCTGCCCAGAAGATGACCGGCTAGAAAACCAGTGCAGTTTGGGTTGACATTTAAGTTTGATAACGGGTATTCGAGCGGTTTCTATGGTGTACATGCTCTCACACCACTCCTGCTTTTGAATGACAGCCGCTAAATCCCGGATTAAAGGGGCACTGATTCGTGCTCCTGTTAAAGATTGAGTTTCGGGGGTATCGGGAGGTGGAGGAGCATTCACTACTGCTACATCTACGTCACTATTTGGCAGAGCAAGACCAGTAGCAAATGACCCAAACACCTGTCAAAAACAGCAAGAATAGCAGTTCGTCAGGCTTGAACTAACGGCAGAAGTGCAAGAGGTAATCAAGTGTGTATGACTCTTATAAGCTTGTCCATAACTCGCTCCCGAGAGTGATTATTTTAAGAAGGGGCCCTTGCAGATTATGACGTTGCTCACCTCCACATCTGCTCCTGGCCAAAGAGATTTCACAATCGCTCTCACACAGCTCACTGCGCACTCTGCCCGAGCTCTTGCTTCCTTAGGGGGTCTCACAAGCTCTGAATACTCCATCACCTCGTTATGAAGCGCTGTCACATTTGATAGTAAAGCAGAGGCAGGCATCGGAAAATGTGGATGTCCTACAATAGGAGATAGAATAGGCTGAAGCCCAACTAAGGGTGCAAACAACCCTCCTGACTGCGCAGAAGGAGCTGCTTCTGATAGAGGCCGAGGCGTAATGCGATAAAGAGGAGAGACCGGGTCTCCCTGCCGCACTCGAGTGGCTCTACCGAGTGGAGATGCAGGCTGAGAGTGTGAATAAACAGGAGAATATTGGTGAATAATCGGCGAGGTAATGGTCAAAGGGGGAGTGGAAACTCTGAAAGGAGGTGCAGATGCTGCTGAGGGAGGGAGAGGGTGAAGCTGGGGAGGAGGCTGCAGTATGGGGGGAGGAGTCTGCATATCCTGCCTGGGAGGAGGAGTGTGCTTCCTCTGAGGGCCCTTGTCGTGATGTCCATCGTTCCCATAGTGCCTCGGAGAAGGCCTCGTATGGACTCGAGGAAGGGTTGCATGTGAGGTAGAGTAAGTGTGGCGATTAACTTCTCTTGGTGTGGTCGCAGGTGATTTTGCATGATCAGGTTCTGCAGTTTCTGGGTGTGAAGAACTGCGAATTTCTGACTGAGAAGGCACTGCCTTTGGCGCATCCCCTGACGGGTGACTTTGAGGGTGGTATTCGGCAGCACTTGTCTGCACCTGACTGGGTGGGGATGGGAAGTGGGCCTTGGAATGGATAGATGGAGGATGTTGGTGTCCTTGTGTCGCCTCTGAATATGGACCTTTACTCCCTGCAGGAGCAACCTGTCCAGCTGCAACTTGCTTTTTCTGCTGAGGCTGAGCAGCAGTGGGAGAATCAGATAAAGGTGCATTCTGGGTTTCCCAGCCCTTACTGCTACTCAGACTGTCATGGTCTTGGTTTGCAAGACGCCTAAGTAACATCCCATCATTCCCTTGCCATGCAGGTCTTCGAACTACTGGTTTAGCCACAATTTCAGCCTCAGCCGGCCTGCTGAGAAGCTCCACTCCATTAGCAGAATTAGGCCTCACCTGCACTTGAGCATTTGTTGTGCTCCCTTCGCCAGATTTTGCAGCATCTCCCATAGCCTGGGGTATTGGATATTTGCTGCCGGCTGCATTACTGTGAATGGCTGGAGATGGGACGGAAGCAGCCGGTCCATGCTCAGCTGCACTAGCTTGACTCGTATCATCGCAGATCTGAGACACCTTCGTTTGCGAAAGGAGAGCGTCTTTCCTATTACTCCAAGCAAACGGCTTTTCAGCTACGTTCGCATAGCCGGCTTCTCCAGCAATTCCATTTTCTAACGGTTTCTCGCCCTTTTTATCCACTTTCCCAGCATGCTGCATGGTATCCTGTGACTGCTTAGCTGCTGAAACAAGTCGATCCGCATCCGTCCGATCTTTCACTCCCCTCCTATTGTTTGCGCTTGCATTATGGCTCCTGACATTATTATTAGCAGCAGGCAACACACGAGGTTTGGCATTGGCAGGTGTTGATAAGCTGCTACTTGCTGAAGTAGCCCCCCCCACCGTATTGCCAGCACTGGGGCCTCTTCCTGAAGATGAGTTTCCATTCACGGGAACAGCAGCTAATACAGAACTGTCTTCAGTTCTCATGCTTTGTTCAGCATCCGCTTGGTCACCACCCCGCAAAACTGCAGCGAACGATACAGGCTTCGCTCGATTGTCAATCACTCCACTGCTAGGTTTAGCAGTAGCTGCAGTCCCAGTACCCGTCCTCACATCACTTGCAGCATCGATCCTAACGCTTCCTTTCTCCCCCTGTTGTGTCTGATTGCTGCTATTGCTGTTGCTTCCACTATTGTTAGACTGAGCTGCAGGGCCCTCCTTCCCATCCCTGGACCCTGCATGGCTGCTTGCAGAATGCCCTCCATTGGCTGAGTGTCCGTGCTGAGCTCTACTCCCAACTGCTCCATTACCGCTGCCTCCCTCCCGATGACTTCTAGAGACCCTTCTACCCCCACCCCATCCATCATGGTGTTCCTGATAATGATCCCGGTGATCATCCCCCCTACTGTAACTGGAATTGCCAGCACTTTGAGAAGAAGTGGACCCTTCCGCATCAACCCTCCAACGTGGAGCATCGGCCCCTTCCCCCCTATGCCTATCCTCGGAATCTCTTGTCGACCTTGTGTTTGAGCTATACTCTGAACCATAACTTGAGCCATGCCCAGCATGTCCTGACCCTGGAAAGCCATTCATCTGGGCACTCCCATACCGCGTTTTTCCAGGGGAGGAAGCCCTTCTGCTCCAAGTGGATCTATGGTTGTTCATAGAATGATTCCGATTTCCCTTACTTCTGCCCTTGACCTTCTCCCATTCACCGTCATCATTTTCATCATGAACAGAAGCGTCCGCCTCGGATGAGGTCTGGCTGTCCCTTTCCGTTGAACCACCGAATAACACTAACAGCCTGTGAACCTGTTTAGATCAAGAGGTTTTGCAGGTTAGAGCTAAAATTGCTGCTTCAATTGACAATTTCTGAATATGCTGATTCAAAAACACAACACCTAATGGAAAAATGAGGCTTCTCCCCATACCTGCTCTTGAGAAAGCTCCAGTCGAAATTTTGGCCCATCATAATGATGTAAGACTGGTCGAAAGGCTTTCTCGGGCAATGGAGGCCTCTCCTCTCGTAGCCGAACTCTCACCTGTCAGCAAGGAAGGTAGCAACTTGATAAATGCACTCATACACATAGACTCAAATCCAGCTGCAGCTCCTGAGCAAAAGTAAAACGGAAAAAACATCAGAGACTAGGCCCTATCCAGTCCACTAGGGATCACCACAAGTCCAGAAAGGACGAGATGTTAACTATTATATATCCAAAGGGCCAACTACCTCAAATCCGATAGACCAAGTCAAGCAATCGTCTAATATGCACAGCTATGATTTACTACGCACCTGCGAGGGAAATCGTGAAGCTGGACGACCATTTTTGTAATCCTTGTTCTCCCACGCAACTGGATCCAGGTTTAACCCACCTTCACTTGATGCCTTTATCCCAGCAGCAATACAACAAGTTGGCCACAAGGCCAAAGAAAATAGTCAATGCAACTTGAAAAGTATATCCTCGCTTTCACGGCTGCAAGTTCACTTCGTTTAGCATCCTCTAAACGGTTTCGTTACGCAAGGTTCCGAACGATTACACTTACTACGAAAAACTGAGCCAAGCTTCCTCAGTAAACGCAGTCAAAGCCAATCATGCATCTTGGCGAGCAAAACACTTCTTAACGGATGTCATGTGATCATGCTCTCTGATTCATTGACAGTGGCAGCAAAATTCCAGCCGAAAGACACGTCACTGACCTCAAAAATTCCATGCAATCGATGCATGGAGTAATTATAAAGGAACAGTGGCATTCCCGGTTGAATTGCTCGCACTGAATCGTGATACCTTTGTGGCAAGCCTGACGTGAAAAAAAATCAACATGGACAAGAAGATTAGGGCGGCTGCAAAAACATATCATGTCTTGACATGCAAAATTTGGGAAGGTTGAGTTGTACTAAAGGATAAACATCTTTGTCAAGGTTCGGGAGGGAGGCCAAACGACGTTAGTTCGGAGAGGCGGAGGAAGGAAAGGGACGGGGGCCAGGGTGAGAAGAGACAGATATGAAGGAGAAAATAGCCGGACAGACAAATAGAGAGAAACCGGAGAGAGAGAGAAAGAGAGATAGTTGACAATAGATAAACAGGGGAAGCGATGGAGAGGAGTTGAGTAGAGGGTAATTAGAGTGCGTCAGAGCCGAGCTCGAAGCCTGGAAAGGGGCCCTAACGGAAACGTAGCAAATTGCCAATAGGGAAACATTCATTTGACTCGAAGTAGAAGTAATTTGTGGTTGCGTGCAGGGCGGCGGATAACATACCAAAGAGGCTCCGCTTGAGATCCTCTCCCATGGTGTCATTGTTGCACACAAATATGTAACCTCCGAGGGGCTCCTCTAGAGGGGGCGCATCGTTGGCAGGCGGAGATCGGTGGTCATCTCCTGCCTCCTGAAAGTATTTCCGGTGGTTAGCCATGGCGGGCTGCTGCCGCCACCGCCCTACATCTGTCGCCTCCACTCTTCTCCCTCGCTCTTTCTCCACTCCTCCTTCCTCCCCTACTACTTCCCCTCTCTTTGTTCAGCTACGTCCTGATGTTCAAGCTGAATGGAAGCGCTCCAAACCCAAAAAGAGAGTCACTTCTTCTTCCTTTACTCTTCTTCTTCTACTCACTTCCGTCGTCCTTTCTCTCACTCTCCTCCTTACTCCTGACTTACTTCCTCCCCCTTCCTACAGCTATGTCTTGCTGTTAAGTCAAAGGGAGACGTTCCAAATCCAAAATGATTGCCTCCTCCTCTTCCTTCTTCTATCCTCAGCTAAAGGAGTCTCCAAGAACTGAAAACAGCAGTAATCCTAAAATCCTTAAAAGCCTGCTCCTCTTGCTCCTCCTTCCTCCTCACCACTCCAACTCCATCTCCCACCCTCCTCCCTTCTGTTCCTTCAGCTCAGCCACCTCAACAGCTGTATACGCCCTTCCAACCCTAAGCTCTCCTCCTCTTCTTCCCTCCCTCCCACCCCCTACCACCACCCCTCGCCCTCCTTTCTACCTCCTCCTACCTCCTCCCTTTCCTCTCCCTCTTCCTTCCCTTCCCCTGAACCAAACAAACACCCAAACTCCAAACCCTTCCCCTCCCCCTTCCCCTCCTTATATTCCTCCCCAAAAACACAAAGAACCTGAACCCTCTGAAGAACCCTTCTTCAGCAAGCTTCTCCTCCTCCTCTGCTCCTCCTTCGGCCGTGTTCCAAAACCCTAATCAAGGGTTCACCGGCAATGCCAAGCTCTCCAGAAACTATGGCGCCGGCAGCAAAATTAGGGTTTGCGCCACTGCAGAAGCTCAAAGTACAGGAGACAGACCTTCTGGCTTGGCGGCCCTTTGTACTTCCAGTTTTTTGACGGCCAAGAGTCACATTTGACGGTTTTTGTTCGCCGGTTACGCAAAATCGTGACGACCGGCAATATCGGTGATCCGTCGCCAGTCGGTGACGTCCAGAATAGACGGCCGTTGCTGCCAGCCGGCAGAAAAACAGACGGTATGCTGCCGGCTGCGGCCCAGAGTCGCCGGCCAGACGGCTCAAAATGGAAAATAAGTTTTTCGATGGTATTTTGCGGCGGACATCAGCCAATGAGCGCCGTCAGGAATCTCCGGAAAGCCACGTGGCAGATCTACACGGCTGGACGCGTAGGACAAAATTTTGAGATGGACATGTGGCGGTTTCTCATTGGCTGAAATCTGAGCACGCCAGTGGAAAGGAGGCGGCGTAGGGTGGGTCCCCAATAGGGACGAGAACCAATGAGAGAATGCCACGTGATCTACGTGTACACGTGGTTTTTCCTGATTGGTAATTTCCTAGTTTTTTTTTGTACAGTATGCGGTACGGACCCACTAGGGGGCTTGATCGATCTTGGACATTTCGAAGGACAAACTAGTACGTTTCATTACTGTACTAAGGCAAGGATGTGAATGTACTGTTTCAGATCCCGATTTTTTCAAGACAGAAATGCTCTTAGCGTAGAGTCCGACTTTTTGCTGAACTGTGGGGGCGACAAGTTGGTGGTTACACTCATGTTGGTTGTCAACCACTACTATGAGAACTTCAGAACAACGCAATGTTGTTGAAGACATATGAAACATGGAACGCGACACTTTGCAAGAAACATGCGCAACAAACAACAACAACAACAACATTCGCAACAACATCAACGACGTAGCGAAATGAACCAACATGCGCAACATACACGGCAGAGCAACACAACATGGACATGCACAACAACACAAACAAACGGAACATGGAGCACGCACATTGGTCACATTCCAGACGTCCAAATTGTTCGATGAATCTTCGATTCGTCCTCAACAATTTGCAGCTCCCCCCTCCCAGAGCTGTGCCCTCAGACTCGCCCTTTCGTTACACTT
Source organism: Zygnema circumcarinatum (assembly GCA_037447605.1). Classification (NCBI taxonomy): domain Eukaryota; kingdom Viridiplantae; phylum Streptophyta; class Zygnematophyceae; order Zygnematales; family Zygnemataceae; genus Zygnema; species Zygnema circumcarinatum. The sequence goes on from CM074817.1 coordinate 1,069,843, forward strand.
TCTTCTCTCCTTCTCCGCCTCCGCTTTAACATACACTTCACTTCACTTCTCTCCTCCTATGATACATTTCAATATGGAGCCAGGCTCATACTGCTTCTTATGTTCAGCCTGCCTCTAACTCTGTCTCTACCAACCTAACCCCCATAGTATAATAATAGTAATGACATAAGCTTTCCTCCCATCCCCTTCCAGAGGACCCCCAAAACGTATGCAGACATACATGTTCTGCTTTTTGCCCTAATTTCCAAAGCAGCTTCTTGCCTCCATTCTGGACAATGTACAGGCTGTTGTCCCCCTTGCAGCCTTCCTCATCTTCATCCTTATCCTTATCTTCTCCTTAATTCTGCAAAATCTTCCTCCTATCGTCGTCGAACTCCCTGCCATGACTTGTCAAATCGACTTATCTGAAGCTCAAGCTGCACCCCAATATCCAGACAGACACAAACTCCCTTTTTTGTTTTTGCATCGTAGATTACATTGCCTGCTCTCGGGTCCATTTTTTGCCTTTTCCCGGAGCCGCCATTATGTTGATACAAATTACAGTCGCAGTGAAGAAGGCCCCACTGCGCATGTGCAGCGGCCGCCGTTCCATGGACATAGTAGGAAAATTGCCAAGACTGGTCTTATGCGGGTCGAGGGTCTTATTGCACAACGCAATTTCACATGAATGGGTTTCCATGTCCGCACGGCATTCAGTTGTGGACGAGGGGACCGTTTTCATAGAACAGGTCCAGAAGGTCAAGCGTCTGCAAGACCAATCCCATGCATAGATTGACCCCATGTCACATGTTTGTGCTGCATATAGTCGCCCTTTCCCTCCCCTCTCTCTCTCCCTCTCTCCCTCACTCCCTCTCGTCTCTCTCTCTCGTCCTTCCTCTCTCTCTGATGCATGAAGGAAGGAAAGGCGAGATGTAAAGTAAGAGAGATGGGGTAATAGTGAGTGAGAGAAGGTGGACAAGGAGCAGGAGAGATACTGGAGGAGAAACTCTCACTCACTCTCTCTCTGTCTTCCTCTCTCTCTCTTGTGCATGAAGGGAGGAGAGGAGAGATGTATGAGTGAGAAAAAGTGGACAAGGAGCAGGAGAGATACTGGAGGAGAAACTCTCTCTCTCTCTCTCTCTCCTCCTCTCTCTCTCTCTGGTCCATGAAGGGAGGAGACGCGAGATGTAAAGTAGGAGCAAGGTGGTAACAGTGAGTGAGAATAAGTGGACAAGGAGAAGGAGAGATACTGGAGGAGAAAAGGAAGGAGAGAAGGTACGTGGCAAGCCTGTGAAGGATAAATGGAACGTAACCCTAAGTCAGCCACCACTCTCATTCGGAGACATTTTGGCTGCGAACCACATCACATTCACTTGCAAATGCAGGGCGAGCTGACCTCGGGTACGGACAGCTGCAGGCGGAACTTTGGACCGTCGTAATGGTGAAGGATAGGTCTGAACGCCTCCTCCTCTAAAGGCTGGCAGAGACTCCGCACACGAACACGCACCTGATGCTTCAACCCAATGGAATACGTCAGAGAACGAGAGAGAGAGAGCGAGCGAGAGAGAGAGAATGAGAGAGAAAGAGAGAGCGAGCAAAGAAGAGAGAGAGAGAGAGGAGAGAGAGAGAGAGAGAGAGAGAAAGAGAGAGAGAGAGAGAGGGGGAGAGAGAGAGAGAGAGAAAGAGAGAGAGAGAGAGCGAGAGAGTGAGAGAGAGAGCGAGAGAGAGAAACCTAAAACCCCATCCCGCGACATGCCCATCGACTATCCTTGTCAACCAGATGGCGAAACCACGAGGGGGGGGGGGGGGGGGGGGGGGGGG
>CM074817.1:1071652-1106311 GCA_037447605.1 Zygnema circumcarinatum
GGGGGAGGGAAGGCGAGGGAGAGGGGGAGAGGGGGTGGGGAAGGGAAAGGGACGAGGGGGAAGAGTGGGGTAGTGGGGGAGAGGGGGAGGGAGGGAGGAGAGGAGGGTTAAGGGGAAGGGGAGGGAAGTGTGGGGAAGAGGGGGAAGGAGGGAGGGAGGGCGGGGGGGAGGGACAGGGAGGGGGTGGACGAGGGTGGGGTATAAGGGGAGGAGAGGGGAGGGGTAAGGGAGGGGGAAATTGGGGGATGGAGAGAAAGGGGTAAGAGGGGAAGGGAGGCGGAAGTGGGTATGGAGAAAGGGAACATGGGGATGGAGTTGGGGGTGGAACATGGTAATGGAGAAGGACAGAGAGGCGAAGGGAGTGGGAGGGGAGGAAGATGGGGGAGAGGGGAGAGGGGGGAGAAGAGGGGCTGCGAAAGGGGGTCGGCGAGAGGCAGGCAGAGGGGAAGGGAAGGAAGGGGGGTGGGAGAGCGGGAGGAAGAGGGAGGGAGAGGAAGAGAGAAAGGGTACGGGGGGAGGTGGGAGAGAGGGAGGTAGAAGGACGGGGGAGAGGGAAGTCGGAAAAGCGAGGGAGAGAGGAAGGGAGAGGGATAGCCAGGGTTCGAATTAGACAAGAGTGGGAGACGGGGGTGGAGAGGGACAGGGTGAGGCAGGAGAGATGGTGGTGGGCAACGAGGGCGGCAGAGAGGATGGGAGAGGAGAGACAGGAAGTAGAAAGTAAGAAAGGAAAGTAAGAGAGAGAGAGAGGGGAGGCTGACCGAAGAGTTGGCGCTTAAGATCTTCCTGCATTGTGTCATTATTGCAGACGAAGATATAGCCTCCTAGGGGCTCCCCATGAGAGAGAGCCTCAGCGGGAGGGAGAGACTTAAAGCGGCGGTCAGAGGCAGCCTGGCGAATAAAGAAAGGAGGGTTGCCAGTGAAGACTCCCGTCATTTTGAGGGCGGAGAAGAGCACCTGGGGGGGAGAGGAAGGGAGAAGAAGAGGGAGAGAGGGCGGGTGAGGGACTGGGACGGGTGGGAAGGAGAGAGAGAGAGAGAGGGGGAGGGAAGGAAGGGGAGTAAGGGGATGATCTGTGGGGTAGGAGCTGTGTAGGATTTGTAGATAAGGAAACGGTTTATAGTTACCTGCGATAGTTCTTGAATCTAGAACATTTGCTATGCAGAGAGAAAGCGGGAAAAGAGGGGAGAGAGAGAGAGAATGGGGGAAGTGAGGGAGGGTGAGAGGGAGGAGGGAGACAAGAAGGGGGAGGAGTAGAGAGGGGGAGAGGGAGAGAGAAAAGGAGGGAGAGGGAGAGAAGAGATTGACGGAAAGGAAGTGACAGAGGGAGAATCGTTGCAGAGAATGAGCAACTGAATGGACCGACAATCAGAGCATTCGCTATTCGCTATCCGTTAAGAGGTTCCAATGGAACCTCTTAACGAAATTCTAAAGCACTCAAAATGTTCCCAATAGAATCGAGCATGCTGACATCAACTTACCCAGATAAAGATAAGAAAAAGAATATATATATATATATAGAGAGAGAGAGAGAGAGAGAGAGAGAGAGAGAGAGAGAGAGAGAGAGAGAGAGAGAGAGAGAGAGAGAGAGAGAGAGATGATATGTAATCGTGAACGCTGTATGCGGGGTATGGTTGATATGAATATGGGAGGAAAATAAAAAGAGAACGGATGAAGCAATCACAGGAAGAGCTTCAAGCGCTCTCAACTAACGGAGTAGTTCAGATATGCCCGGAGTGAAATTGATGCCACCTCTCACATTTCTTTCTCTCCCACTCTCTCCCTCTCTCTCTCCCCCTCTCTCTCTCCTCCCTTCACCGCAATCCCTCTCCCCCTTCACCTCCTAGCCCAGTCCTCGTCTTCACTTTCCCCCTTCCTAGCCTCTACCCCCACTATCCCACCAATTCCTCTCTCACTCGCCTTCTCCCATCTCATCTCCTAAAGGTCCCTCACTCTCTCCCTCCCCTACCTCTTAGCTCTACCTCGTGGCTGTCTCCCTCCCTCCCTCTCTCACTCTCCCTCCCTATCTCTTCTCGCCCCCCACCAAATTCTCCTCCTGCTCACCTCCTTTGCAGCCAACTACGCCTTGCCAGGTCATCTCACCATCCTCTCCCTCATCTGTCGCGGCATTCCCCTCTCTCCACACCTCCCCACCATGGCTCCTCTTCTTCCCCTCCCGCACTAAATATACCTCTCCCCTCTCTCTCCCCTTCCCTCTCTCGTTCCCCCTCCCTCTCTCTCTCTTGCTCCCTCTCTCCCTCTCCCTCACTCCCGTCCTCCCTCCCTCCCGCCCTATATCGCTTTCTGTCCACCTTTCCCTCTCCCTCTCCCTCTCCCACTCTGTATTACCCAGCCTGCCAGCCGCCACGCAGTTTCTCCGCACGACGTCCAGACCGCGCGGTGAACCGCGCGACCAACCACACGGTTTCTTGGCCCCATTCTCCGCACCGAGCCGCTTCGCGAGAGGTAGTGCTCCCGCGCGGTTTTCACCATCCGTACAGTTTTATGCGCTTTGTTCCCATAAACCGTACAGTTTATCGTACGAAATCGTACCAGAATTGACCCTTTCGGCGGTTGCGCATCGCTGTTTCTGCCCGTTCGTACACAATGTACGAATATGTCGGCAGATACGACAAATACTAGTCTTTTGTCGCGTTTCGGCGGTTCGGCCTCGGCCAGTTCGACTGGGCGGTGTTTCGACGTGGCTCAGACCAATCAAGAGGAGCCACGTCATTTCCGATCATGACGCTCACGTGGCGCCACCATGACATAGTGGGCGGTATATGCTGTCGTTTACTGACTGTACGGACGAGATTGAAAGAATCAAGTGTATGATCTTTTAACCTACAGTACGGTCATGGCTGTACGAAAAGATCTTTTTTCAATATTGTCCAGTTATATTATGCCACGTGTGCAAATCGTACACGTGGTACCTTCCATCTGAAAATATTTACCAAAGAAGAAATGTTGTGGATAAGGAATGTCGGTGGTGCCAAGGGGAGTTTTTGGACGGTATCGAGACCGTTAACGACCGGGAAGGGCGTGGCGGTTGGGGAAGGGCAAAAAGTCGTTGGGGAACCGAAGCGGTTTGTAGACGACAAAACTGCCGATTCTCGGACCGGGACCGGTAAGCGCTACGTCGCTGACTTTTGTCGCAGTTGGCGCCGAGTTTCTCCTCAACGGAACTGGGAGCGGGAAATTTGCCGATGCCGAGGCTATACCGATCGACGGCTTCGATGAAACCACGAGGGAGTGGAGATGCAGTGCCGCTGCCATGTCACAGTTCAGCGTCCTCCGTAACTGTAACGGTGACAGCGAAAGGCACTATCTTCAACTTCAGGAGAGGCACATAGAACCGCTCAGGTACAGGTAGAAATTCTTTTGGGCTGTGTCTTTAAACACATGGTCCAATCACAGGTATGTTCAACAGACATATGCTGACGTGACGACCAGCGATTGGTTAAATTCGGCTTAAAGATCCACAGCGCACGTACACTGACTCGTCAAGAAATTCTGACACGTGTCGTCCTCTCATACGGTCGCTTATTTTCGAGTTTTCGATGTGGGCCGTTACAGTTGCCAGTCGAATGACACATGCTATGAATCTTGCTTCAATTTCCAATTTAAGAGCGAGGGCATGTGATGACCAATGAGGCTGAGCCACGTTCCCCCTTTGGGATCTTTGCCAATTGGGGCCTTCCCCTCCCCCCCCCCCCCCTCAGATTTTGAAAATTCTGCTTTTTTTTTTAATTTTATCGTATGTATGTTATGCTAAAAGGGAGCTTAGCCCCCCCTCAGCAAAAATCCGGGATCCGCCCACTGCCCTGAACCCCTCAACCCAAACATATTCACACCTTTGCCCCAGCTTCCCACTAAAATTTCTCCATCTCACACCTTCTTCAATACTCCCGCCTTCCCTTGCCGCACCTCATAACTGTGCTCCACCACAAGGGGAGTCTCTATAGAAACTGGCCTTTCAGGCGACCAGAGCTCCAAGTTGCAGAAGGGTACACCCCCCCCCCCTCCTCCTCCCCAATACACGAGGCACATCTGAACCTCCTCCAAGCTGAAGTGGTTAACCAACTCCCATCCGCTCTCTTTATCCACCAGCGCCCACTCCCCTGCCAGAGATCAAGAGTCCCCCCTTACCCACACTTTTCAATCCGAGCTGTCGAAGCTATACTAGCGATGGAATTTAGGTTTTTTCAGCGTTTTCCGGCTAGAAAATATGTCATCCATCTTCAGTATTGCAGCCTCTCTTAACAACTTAAATATCTGAGATTGAGCTCTGTGTCTCTCACCGTTAGGTCGGTCCCGCCCCTTCAAAACCGCCTCTCCGGACTCAGGCACAATCTCCCTCGGGCTCCCATCCACGGCTCTAAAGCGCACTGCCATATGGGACGGATTGACCAGTTTGAAGGAGGGATGAACCCTTAGACAGACCAATCTGCAGCTCGCTCTCACATTTCCATTAGCTCCGTCATGTCATGCATTTTTTAGAACAGAATCTATCTGATAAAGTTTAGGATACTATTCTCACATAGACTCTATCTCCAGACGTCATGTCATGACTGATCTTTTCCCTTGTGGGAGAAGACGATTCCAACAGGTTCGTTTCCAGAAGTTCATGAGATTTTCGATGGGTGAAAAGTTGAACCCCACCTAGAGAAACCGCCGGAACCTGCTCCCACTGACTTTGCAACAATGGAAGATCGAATCACAACTTTGTGAACGGCTTCGCTCGGTATCGCAATCCGGCGAAGCATGGCAAGTCCCCCCCCAATCTCTCCCTCCATTGTCACAGATTCCTCTCCCTCCATCTGCTTCAGCTCCCTCCTGCATTCCTCAACAAAGAGACATCCCACAAACACTGAAGGGAAGCCTAACAGACCCCTTCTTCCATTCAGAACATCGATAAGGAAAAACACAAAAGAATGAAAAGAGCAACAGAAATGCAAGCATCCAGTCTTATACCATCTATCCTCCATATCATCTACCGTCGTGTCTATATCAACTATGCCTTACATTGCAAGTGGAAGAGAAGTGAAGGGGTGTACCCAAGAACTGAGTATGGCTCAGAGGCACCGGCTGACCGGTACTCGGTTCCGCTGTACTCCTCATAGCCTCCCTCTCCCACTCTGCTCTCCAACAGCTCACACTCTGCTCCCACCTCCCCCTCCCTCCCGTATTAAAGATACGATGCCCCTCCTCATTAACCATCTGAGGAATTCGGGAAAAGCCTAAACATCACAAATGGGTGCATCTGCTGCTCTTCTCTGCACAAGCGAGAAATAAAGAAACGGGCACAGCAAAGTGACTGTTTTATTGCTCGTTTGAAAAGAAGCCCAATCTTTTCAGCACCCATTTCAAAAAGAGGAAGTTTCCTTCTTTCTTATCCACTTTACCCGTGGAACTGTGAGTCATGGATATGATCCTCCCCCCGCAAAAAGGAGCAATTTTGAGCTCCCACTCTCCTCCCTTCAGCTCTATGGGCACATGGCTTGTTTCTCGTCCTTTGTGGCTTGCATCTTGCTCGATATCTTCTTGCAGCCTTCCTACTATTTTGTGCACAGAAAAAAAAGGAAAAAAACGAGAAGAGGGGGCAGAATTTATCAGTTTATTTATTTTTAACTATGTGAATGGGGGCATACTCTCTAAAGCATTTTTTTTCAAAATTGTTCGCAGCACTGAGCTGAGTGCTGACCTGGGACGGGCTTCACTCTTTTCTTGGCTTCTAAAGCCATAATTTCAATCTCCTTTTCTGAAGGAAGTTTTAATAGCACAGGCAGCCCGTCAACTCCAGATCCCTCCACCTGCCATTGAACTAAACGAGTTAAGTCCATAAAGCATAATTAGACTTTTAAAAATGCGTCGGTTTATCTAAGAAAAGAGTCCCTCATTGTTGAATGCCTTTTTTTTTCCTAAAGTTTAATAAGAGTTTGTTTGAAACATGTCAACACAGTAAAAAAGACGAAGGAAAAAGGGAGGTAAAACCTGAACATAATCCGCAAGCAATAGTCGAACATGGAGAGAGCGTTTTGGCCTTGGTCGGTCTCCCTCCTCCCTCTCAACTTCCACAATAACACTGTCTCCTTCTCGACTCGCCTTATAGTGGGAGAGGAGGTAGTCCCCATTGAGATAGCCATAGCCATCACCTTCATCTTCAAAGAGAATGCCTTTAGCACCACCTGCTTATTAAGGAAAAAGTAGAAGACAAAGGAGGAGGAGGAGGAGGAGGAGGAGTGTGATGATAATGCAATTGATGTGTTCTTGATTTCTCAATTCCTCTCATGTTGATTAAATCCAATAAAATTTCAAGAATAGGAGAACTTTCAGTTCGTACCCGAGGCATCAAGGGCTACCAGAAGTGTAACTGTATCCTCGGGTTCTATGTCTTCCACACTTTGTAGGATGGGACCGGATGGGACTATCCCTCCCCCTTGAAGAAATAGCAAGGGCAAATCCTGCATCACATGTCCAAATCAAATTCATCAAATTACCAATATTTTTTGAAATATGTTTCACAACGAGAACATTACAAGCAGTTTGTAGATACTGCACGCTCCCACGAAAGATGACCAATGAATTTGTTACCGGGTGAGAATCGTCGAAATCGAACCGTCGCCAAACTCCGGTCGGGAGAGTGACAGCTGTCCACGGCTCGAGATCACGGTCCTTTGCCGTCCTGCAGTTCACCTCTTTTCTTATATGAACAAGGGAATGACTAACTTGTAGTCATAAAACAATCAACATGAACAAGATTTGCAACACATAAGCAATTAACCTAGTTAGCTATGTCTATGATGCCGTGCATAGAACGAACGGCGTCAGAGGTCTACCCACATGTTAAAGTAAAGGGATATTGTTTATGTAAACAGCCTGCCTATTATTTGAAGTGATGCTTAAAGAAAACAGTACGAACGCATGTTTTGATGTTAAGCAACTTACGAGCAAGAAACGAGAAGTGGGCCCAACAAGAAGGAGTCCTCTATTCCCCTGAGCTTTGAATCTTTGGGATCTACACGTGTCAACATTCACAAATTCAGCTCCGGTTGATGGGTATCTGCTCTATTCTCATTTTATGCAGTATAGGTTCAATAAAAGGAAAAAAGCCCCTCACTTCTAAAAGTGAAAATGAGAAGTACTTCAAACATATAGTACGGACCAAAGATATAGCAGCGAATACGAAAAACATGGTACCTTCCAATAAACAACAAACCCCCCATATATTCTGTCGAAATTTCACTGTAAGGAAGGGCTAAAAGACGGGTTTTTTATCACCTGCAAAGAAGATAGGAGTCATTACAGGGAGGCCCTTCCTGTGGCTTAAATAAAAGAGGGTATAGAAATGTCGCAACAGCCGATATCGCCTCTCCAGAGCAAGCCGGCAGACGCGTTCACACTGCTCAGAGAATATGAAAAAAAAAAAAGGGAGCCCCCAAATATGACAATCCTTCCTCTTCCTCTCCCACTATTCGGCCTTCCAGAACGAGCAGAACATTCCATACGGCATCCCATCCATCCATTCATCCATCCATCCCACCCATGTTTCCCGACTCAGAACAAAAAAGAAAAAAAAAATTGGAATCCCTTAGCAACCTATGAACCCAATAACAACCGAACCCAATAACAACCGTACCCAACCCTTCCAAGAAGTGCTCCAAGTACTGCAAAGTGGGTCCGTTTACCTCCGCCCCAAAGGACCACGGCTCGTGATCTCTCGTGCCCGTTTCCGAGTGGCCCCGCGAGAAAGGAAGAAGGGCGCCGAGGCCCATCCACCGCGCGAAGAGCTTCGGGGAACTGTCGCCGGCGAACCCGCCGATGTCGGGCCCGCAGAAGGGCTGCGCGCTCAGGCTCTGAAGGGGGGAGAGGAGGGGTTTGGTTGGGGGATGGGAGAGAGAGGAAGAGAGAGAGAGAGAGAGGGAGAGAGTGAAGGGGGGAGAGGAGGGCTTTGGTGGGGGGATGGGAGAGAGAGGAAGCGAGAGAGAGAGAGAGGGAGAGTGTGTGAAGGGGGGAGAGGAGGGCTTTGGTGGGGGGATGGGAGAGAGAGGAAGCGAGAGAGAGAGAGAGAGAGAGTGAAGGGGGGAGAGGAGGGTTTTGGTAGGGGGATGGGAGAGAGGAAGAAAGAGAGAGAGCGAGAGAGTGTGAAGGGGGGAGAGGAGGGTTTTGGTAGGGAGATGGGAGAGAGAGGACGAGCGATAGAGAACGAGAGAGTGAAGGGGGGAGAGGAGGGTTGTGGTAGGGGGATGGGAGAGAGAGGAGAGAGAGAGAAAGAGAGAGAGAGGAGAAAGAGTGTAGGTGGTGGGTATGTATGTACGTGAAATTTATGTGAACTATCAAATAAGCCGAGAGAGGAGAAATTCGTGTATGTATGTATGCATGTAGGTATGCATGTATGTGTGTATGTATGTGTGAATTTATGTGAAGTATCATGTGAGTTGCAACTTAAAAAGAGGAAGGATCACTTCGACCTGAAGGAAGATCAAAGCGGGGAGTAGGCTTTTGTGAATCAGCATGGTTTTTCTGGAGTAAGGATTTGGAGATGTTGCTACAGGCGTTGTGCAGGATACCCCCCTTTCTTTTTCACATTTTAAGGAGGAAAAAAGAAACAGTCCTGAATCAGAAGTGGTGTATAAACATGGTGCAACCTTTAGCCTCTCCTTGTGCAACTTAAGCAGGAAACAAGCGCAGTACTAACCAGATTGAGAGCCATAGGAATGCTAAAGTGAAGGTGCTCCCAGGTGGCCAAATTGTCTCCAGTCCACGTGGCAGCATATCTGTGGCTGCCGATGTATCCCGCACGTGTGAGTACAAATGGGCGCTTTTCCGGTTTTGCCGCCTTGATGCCCTCCCATGTGGATCGCGCCATTAGCATTCCGTACACCTGAACAGGGTTCAGCACCACCCCACACGTGTGGAAAGGTAGCAATTAGCAAAAGCTCAGAAGATGCGAAATTTCAAGGAATGGATTTTTTCAAGGTGCTGCCATAGGACAAATGCTTCGGTTGATGTTGATTTCAAAAGGGAAAAGGAGGCTCGTTTGGAGGTAAGAGTCCTTACATTGTGGTAGTGGAGGTGACTTTGTGTGCCCCCAAGTTCCTCATCCCCTCTGTGCACATTGGTTTCGGGCATTGTCTTCGTTACGGTCTGCGGCGAAGAAGCGACCAGTAACCATTTTTTAGTCAGCTAAACCTGCTAACATGATCGCTTTTGTGAAATGAAAACAAAACTGGAAAAACCCGCGTAACCAAACAAGCACATACTAGTAGATTTTTGTACATAGTTGGTTAGCTAAGTTAGTGCTCTAGTAAGTTAGTATATAACTAAGTGTAAAAAGCATATTTTGGGGTTGTATTTGAGTCATTCCTATTCGCTCACATTGAAGACGGCTGGTTCATTCATGTCGTTCCAAATCCCATCCACGCCTTGTAAAGTAAAGTCCCTAATGAGAGCCGCCCACCATCTCCTTGTGCTCTCCTTGGTAAAGTCAGGAAATCGGCACGCTCCGGGCCATACATTGCCTGCGAGAGCCTCCCTAAGTTAGACTACCCATTATTTGGGTTTGATTTTACACATGAAAAAACTGCCACCTGTCAACTGCACTTCAATTTTTTCCATTTCTAAGGACTATCAACTGAATGTGAGAGCATGAAGTTGTAACTGACTACCTGTGAAAGGCTTTCCGTTGGCCTTTTGCACCCAGACATCGGCCTTATTGCCGGAGTCATAAACAAAGTAACCGGACTCTTCTTTTATTCCGGGATCAATCATCCACACTGCTTTGAAGTTCAGCTTGTGGAGCTCATCTGCCAGGCCCTTTGGATTTGGAAACTTCACCTGCATAGGCATCATTAGCCCGTGAGATCGTGACTCGGAGAAAGAAAGTCACAAGCGGGTAGTTGGAAAGCATCATACTGAGAGAGAGAGAAAGGAAGAGAAAATGAGGAACACAGAGAGAGAGAGAATGAAGAAAGAGAGAGAGAGAGAGAGAACATATTATAAAAAAAGCTCGTGAACAATGTTGTGCGGGAGGCAGAGACTGCAGTTTTGCACTGACCGGGTCAAAAGTGAAGCAGCGAAAGCCCTCCATATAGTCAATGTCCATCCATATGACGTCACATGGAATCTTCTTTTCCCTAAATGTGGCTGCTACCTGCAATGAACATGCAGATCTAAAGGGCTCCAGTCACTGTTAAACTTTTGGTTACCTATGGTTTAACTTAGGCAGTTTACTCTCCGTCCCCTGACTAAGAAGCATTGCTGATAGATGGAGGTACGTTCCCCTTATCAGAGAACTTGACACCGCTTATCAACAGCTACCACAGATTTTCAGCCCTTGTAAAAGTTCAGGCAATGAATATACACACATATAAAAGCGTCTGCTATGGATGAAGTCTTTGCTATAACCTTCACTTTTTTTTTCGTTACCCTTTAGCTGAACAATTATGGAGGTCAAAGCAGAAAATCCTCAGGTTGGAGATGCACCGATAGGGAGAGTTCAACAAATTTGGGGAAGCGAGGGAGAGGGTGGAGAGGAGGGGTGGGATAATAGAGCTTGAAGATGAGATGAATACCTCCACAACTCTAAGGGAAGGCTCATAGCTAAAGCGGCACTGGTGGTAGCCTAGAGCCCATGCGGGAGGCATTCCTATCTTACCTGAATCCATGCCCAACAAATTGCCCATACCAACCCTTAGATGCTAGAGTCCATATATGAACCAACTGGTCAGGCATGTGTTGGACGAATAGTATCACGGGAACAGATACATGGACCTACTGGTGAAAAGCTGTGATCTAAATTCACTCCTTTGTTCAGTCACGTACATAAGGGTACATCTACCACTTTGTGCAGTCACCCATGTAAACGTAATTTTACCACTATGTATGTATATTTATGTCTATGTTCTGAGGTTTGAAATGCTCCTACCCACCTTCTGCACGTACTCTGCAGGCTCATAGCTCCAGCGACATTGGTGGTAGCCTAGGGCCCAAACTGGGGGCATTTCCATGCGGCCTGCAGCCCGTCAACGAGCGGTATCCCACAAGCCTGCGCTACGCTAAACTGTTTCGATGCGAGCCTAAGGGAAAAGGGCCGAATTTTCATTATATTGGCCCATCTTCAGACGCGTTCCGAAGTCTTCTAGAGAATTGAATCAGCTTGTGATTCCAGAGCATGTGATCTATTTACTTTGGATAGCGGTTAATCGCGGTTCATTAATCGTTATCGTACGTGAGACTTCGACTCGAGGTGGATCATTCTGACTCGTGTCTTGCAATCGACTTTAGAGGTTGAATTTAATCAGCTAAGAAGTGCATATACTTTGCTCTTGTGCATATGCATTCACAGAGGGGCCGAAAGTAGGTCGAATCCGTACGAATCTGCTCACCTATAGCATTAGAAAGCACAGCAAGCACTTCATGAGGTGTCCGAAATGGTCCGAATGCGACAATGGGAAAGTGTGCTGCTGCCACAAACTTGATGCTGCTTGCTTTCCGAAGATCGATCTATCCCAGCATGCCACAGAGACAATGCAAAAGATATATGGCATGTCATATGGCGAGAAAGATCGACTAGAAGCATAGTTCGTTTACTAATTAGTCTCCCATCTCCGTAGCTTATCAAGCAAATTTTTTTTTACTAAAACTTGGAGCAAAAGGATATTTCAAGAAAATGGATAAGCATACAGATACTGAAACTTGTAGCAGGTAGGCAATACTATTGAATTTCTTTTATTATGACTGACCTCACATCTGCGAGTGGTATCGGCCAAAAGGCCGATACAGGCCCCATCCGGAAGAACTGCCAATACCCAAGGATGGGACTGGTACAGAGAGGAGGTGCTGCTGCTATAGCCCCATGCATCCGTGTTCCATGTGAAGCACTGTAAAAAGAAAAAAATTGCCTATATGAGATGCTGCTCAAAGTCAATTTGCAGCCTATCTGGCAATCCGTAAAGTTTTAAGTAACAAACTGCAAAAAAAATTCCAAACGTGTCTGCTTCTCGAGAAAGGTATTGGAATGAATGGCTAGATGGTCCATATGGTCCTGGATATGGCGGAAGGGAGAGGGGAGCTAAGAGGGAGAGGAAAGAGTGAGGAGAGACGAGAAGAGAGAAAACGGGGAGGGGAGAGCAGAGACTAGAGGAGAGGAGTGAGGTGGAGTTAGAGACAGGCAAGAGGAAAGAAACTGCATACAAATCGCCGCTATAACATAGGAGGCAGACCTATAATATAAAGAAACCTGAAAAAATACTCACCCTCCGGCCTGTACGTTCCAAACTTCCGCTCACTTCCCCAGTGCCATAAAATGAGGTGCCTTCTGGAAACTGCATTGCAACAAGAAGAGGAAAAAAGGGCATAAGATAGTCTATAACTTCCAGAACGCAAACAGCCAAAGGAAGTTGGTGATGTTAAGGTACATTGTAGCATTTGCATTTGAAACTCCAGAAGCTAAAGTGAACACATATTCCAGCGGACAGATCACAGATCTACATCGAATTATTAGCTCCTAAAAACCACTTTTGGCAACCTTCTGATACATGGTGTCGCCACAGCTGAACTTTGACAATCTTTTTGGTGCAACAAACCTTCACTAATGATTCCGTCCAAGAACAAACAAGAGACAAAAGGACCTCCAGTTCCAAACTCACCCCAAGTTACAACTGGTATGATGCAGACATCCTGATCACTACATTAAAATGCGATGAAACTCCCAGTTTCAACCTTTTGAGTACATACGCATCCGTACACTTACCTCAATAACCACAGTCTGCAATCCACTCTCAATTCGACATTTGGCACGAGAGAGCTCCTTTCCCAAATCCGCTCCATTTGCACCATGAAGCTCCGCCTCCCTCTTGCTGGGCTCCACGAATGAAAGGGACGGGCAGGCGAGCTTTCGGGCAGCCTCGCTCGCATCGAGGCGATGCACTCCTGCTTGCAGGACAGCCATGGCCGCCATGTTCTTTGCGGGAGCCATTTCACGCGAATCCGTCGAACGAGTCACGGCCAACGGCACACGACCTGCAAACGTGGAGCTTGAAACACCATCAAAATTTGGAAGACTGAGACAAGAGAGGCAGAGAGTTCTCGGACAGTTGGCAAGAAGAGAGTTTTTAGGCGGAGACAACAAGTTCAGCCTACGAGGTAAAGGCCAGCACGAGAGCAATCGATGATGGCTATACGAGTTCAGGCCATTCTTTGCTTCACTAAAAGTGAAAAATTAAGCTTTGTAAAGAGCAGTATCCGTCCTACTCCTCAATGAGGCATAGGAAACGGACTCAAGCTCTTCCAAACAAGGAGGACGGGTAGAACAAGAAGATAAAGTACTATCTGCAAACTTTCTAATTTTAAACGTGCATTCTACCGCCACTCGTTTGACAGATGTCCTTGATCTGCACATCTCCAAATGAAACCGAAAATTTCAGTTCAAGTGAAGCAGATACCATTTGCTGAAGAGCAGATAACAGCTGTTCTCCGCTTTTTCCCTCTACTTGCAGCCGCGATCGCAGCGCTGAGCCTCGTCTCGAACAAGCAGTCACTCCACTGCTTCAACCTCCAGCTGTCAGAGACACACTCAACATCCTTCCATGGTCTGCCAAGAAAATGCGGAATCAAAATCTTGATTTGATCAGCGTTCAGCGGAGGGAGGGAGGGAGAAGGGAGGAGGGAGGGAGAGGGAATATATCAGATAAGCATGCATGCATGCAGGCAGGCAGGCAGACATGTAAGGAAGGCCTTACAAGGTGTGTCTACCGCAGAGGGCCTGCACAGCCTGCGGGCGCATCCGCAATCCTAGAGAGGGAGGGAGGGAGGGAGGGAGGGAGGGAGGGAGGGAGAGAGGGAGAGTGGGAGAGAGAGGTATGGACACGTGGAAGAAGGAGGACCTGCTGCCAGGGCGCCAAGGAGCCCTGAGAGCACGCCACGTGGCGTCCCTAGCCTCGTTGACGGCCACGTGGATTGCCTCATGGAGCGCCACGTGGCGTTCCTTACCACGTGGAGCGCCACGTGGACGGGTGGTTGGGAGCGGGGAATTTGCCGAATTGGAGGCGTTACCGTTCGACGGCTTCGATGAAACCACGAGTGGGATGCAGTGCCGCTTCTGTGCCACAGTTCTGCATCTTCCGCAACTAAAACGGTAACAGCGCGGTTCGCTGCAACTTCTGGAGAGGCACATGGAAACGCTCGAAGTACCATACAGGTAGATTTGGGCTGTGCCGTTAAACGCATGGTCCAATCACAGGTATGCTCAACAGGCAGATGCTGACGTGGCGACCAACGATTGATCACGTTGGTTCCAAGATCCACAGCGCATGTAAACCGGCAGGACTCCTGAAGAAATTTTATCACGTGGCGTCCGCTGATACGTCGTTTATTTTTCTTAAATGAACTGATGTTCAACGATTGGTCAAGTCGGTTCTAAAACATCCACTGCGCATGTAAGCCAGCAGGACTCGCCAAGAATTCTGACACGTGGCGTCCGTTGATAAGGTCGCACATTTTCGGCTGCTGACGTGGCGCCCGTATCTGCGCGCTGGACCGCCGACAAACGGCCGCCGCGAGCCTCAAAATTATTGCCGATGAGGGCAGGGACGGAAATGGGGCGAAAAAAACATCAGCGGGCAGGACCACACATTTCAATGCCCGGATCTTGCATATCGACGGACGACAGAGATTAAAGTCATATCGGACGGTGTAATTGCGCCATTAAAAATGTCCTTCTGGACTGCCCGTTTCGACTGATAAGAAATAACGGGCAGGAAATGCCCGATAGCTATTTTAAAATTGGGTCAATGTCGGCGACCGCGATATCTGGGCCGGCAGTCGGTTGGTCAGTTCCCGACAAAAAAACATGGCACCGACGAGCGTCAATCCAATCACTGATAACCACGTGGCATGTCGGCGCCGCCGTACGAGTATGGTTAATTTCCCGGCCGTCCGTCCGCCGGCTCGCGGCCGTCCTCGGGCAGCCTCTCCCTCACTCCCTCTCTCACTTTCTCTCCCTCTCCCACTCCCTCTCCCCCGCCCACTCTCTCTCTCTCGATCTATCTCTCACTCTCTCTCCCCGCCTTTAAAGATTTATTTATTTATTTATTTCTCTATCTCTCTACATATCTCTCTCCCCCCCTTTCTCACTCTCACTCTCACTCTCACTCTCTCTCACTCCCTCACATTCTCTCTCTCTCTCTCGCCCCTTCTCCTCCCACAATACACTCCTTTCCCACATTCCAATGCCGCATCTTACTATCCTCTCCTATCTCCTCACGCCACACTCCCCCCCCTCTCTTCCTCTTTCCTCTCCCTCCATCTCCCTCCATAACTTCAAATCAGCTTAAATAGTAATCCTAGCTTCATCTAAACTCTAAAGTCACCAAAATATAAAAAATAATTACTAACTCGGATCCATGACACATACTCTCCCCCTCTTAGCCCTCCTCACTGCGAGCTTCGCAGGAGCCCTCTCTCTCTCCCTCCCCAGAAAATTTTTACAGGAACAACCCACATTAGAAATTTCAACAAAAACCCATCTCAACTTCCCATCTCACATAACTCCCCTCCTCTCACAACCCCACATTGGCCGCACCTTAAAAGATTACTCCTACTTCACATTAAACGGATTAACATATGATGGAGGCCGAGTAGCTTCAGGAGGAGTGAATGTATACCTTATATGGTACGGAAACTGGACCAATTACAACTCCTCTAAGGAGTTAGTTCGAATTTTTGTGAACTCTCTTGGGCCCAACAACACCGCTTTGAGCTCTCCCTCAGTGGAGGGATGGTGGGGACTGGCTATGCAATTCTATTCAAGCGGACCTGGAGCAGGCTATGTCAACTCTAACATTAGTCTCGCAGAGGAGTATGAATTTAGCGGTTTGGTGCAGGGAAGCATCTTAAACACCAGCACGGTTCTTAATATACTTCTGTCGGCAATGAAGGATGGGCTTCCTGTGGACGATCATGGCTTCTACTTTGTGATAACTTCTCCGGAACTGGAGGTGAGGTGGGGTGGGTGGGAGAGGGGAGGGAGGGAGGGAGTGGGCGGGTGAGAGAAGTTGGTCAGGGCGGTAGAGACAGAGGGGAGCGAAAGGGACCGTAAGAGCTATGGAGGGGAAAGATGGAAATGGGGTGGGAAGGAGTGCAAGGAAGTGAGGGGGTGATGGGTAGTTAGGAAAGGATGGAGAAAGAGCAGGAGGAAGGGTGAGGGGGTGGGAGGGAGAGGAGTCTTAGGACAGGTGGGGGGGAGATGGAGGAACGTATGCAAAGTATTGGCTGGGTGCTCTATGAAGGAGGTAGGAAGAAAAAATTAGAGAGGATTGGAGAGTGGGAGGAGGAAGGTAAGGATGGCGGGGAAGGAAAGGAAAGACTGGGGTAGACCTGCGGGTGCGTTCTCGTAAGGAAGCAAGCTTTTGTAGGGGAGCGAGAGAAAAAGAGAAGCAGAAAAAGCGTGAAGGGAAGAAAATACTCGTTCAAGCACGTATCTGTGAATCAAACCTCAATTTGAAACCTTAAAACTCCTGAAATTGCTGTGAAAAATAATGGAAGTGAAGTCCCAATTTCTTCTCTCTCTCTCCCCCCCCCCCCTCTCTCTCTCTCTCTCTCTCAAACTCCTTACGTTTACTTTACTGTGACAGCTGGGAAATGACAGCTACGGCAGTCCCACCTGCTACTGCAACATCCGAGACTGGACGGATGCATATTACAATACCAGCATCTCGTATGCGTGGGTCACTTACCCCAACTCCACCTGCTTGAGCGACTGCTCCAGCTTTGTTACTGGAAGCGGATACATATCTCCCAACGCGGATCCTGGAGGAGACGCAGTTGTGAACCATGTGGCAATGGCCATGTCCGGCATGGCCATGGACCCGGAGCTGAATGGATGGAGGGGAGAAAACGACCAGATTGATGCGGCCTACCTCTGCAAGTACAATTACAGCACTACCAGAACCAATGCAGAAGGAGGTACGGAAAGGCTTTGAGAGCAGGTTCCAAGGAGTAGTTAAAGTGGAAGAGTCTAGGTTTATGCTAAAAAGTGAGGCTAAGAAACCAGCAAAGTCTGCTGGTTTACTGTGAAATGGCCTAAGGTGAGCCTATTTTGGGGCATTGCAGGAACCTTTAATGTGTACGGAAGCGGCAATACTACATTTCTCATTTCTCAAATGTGGGACGTCGAAAAGGGTTCTTGTGGCTTGCAGGCTTCTGCTTTTATCCCTCCGCCTCCGCCTCCTCGACCACCTCCACTACCACCTCCTCCTCGTCCACCACCTCCTCTCCCACCCCCTTTGAAAAGCCCTCCTCCTCCTCCTCCTCCTCCTCCGTCACCATACCCACCTCCTCCCTTCGCTGTATCAACACCACCTCCAGGTTCTTGTTCACCTTTCCATCCTGCATGCATGCTATTTTAATGAGATTTTTTTTTCTTTTTTCGATTAGTTGGTTCAGCAAGACGTATGCCAATGTTCCTCTTCAAAATCTTGTACGCTGGATTAAAGCTAATGGCCTTTCTAATGTTTTGATCCAAACGACTTTCTGGAAGGGGTTTCCGACAGCATGCTTTTAATAGTCTCAAGTCCTGCATTCAACCATGACTACCCTCTAATTGTGCGATCGATTTTTGTGACGGCTCCAGGTGAAAAAAAATCGAGCAAAAGTCTGGTTCCTATTATTGTTGCAATAGCTGTTTGTGTTGGCCTTATTTCCGTAGCAGCGTTCTTGGTTTTCCTTTGGTGGATGCGCCGACGCAAGGACGCTTCAAAAGCTTCACAGAAAGGTGCATAAAATGGCTCCTGATTGCAATTTCTTGCGCTTCTTTCTCTGTTTCTTACTCCCTCTCCCTGCTACTCAAACACATAGCAAACACACCAAAAAGTACAGTACACACAGCACATCATAAACAGCAGTTTTCAAGTACATATTGACGTTTCCTTCTCGTCCTGCTGCATGTGACTGCATGCGAGAGTCTGACAATACAAGTTTTCTTGCCTGTTATATTGCCGCGTACAGGCGTGCCTCCAGGAGGGGGACCGCCCGGAGGGATGCTGGCGCTGGGCGCGGGCGGAGGCGTGATTCAGCTTCCGGGCGGACACCTCATTCAGGCGTGGACCCTTGAAGAAGTCGCAGCAGCGACCGGGAATTTCAGCGACGAGAACAAGCTTGGAAAAGGCGGATATGGAACAGTCTACAGAGGGACTGCTCCCGATGGCTCCGTTTGGGCGGTCAAGAGAGCGCTGCGAGTGAGCGATGGAGAGGCCGACTCAGAGTTTGAAGACGAGGTGAGCTTCACAACTGCATGGCATGCAGAAAGAGTTTATTATTCAGGAAAGAGTATTGCGTAGAAATCCCTTATAACATTTTTGTGGTTATATTCATGAGCCGAGACTGGCATGGTGCCAGGTTGAGTGTCTTCAAACCCTTTTACAGTGATCCAAGGAACTTCTTAGCGTTTGCAGGAGAGGCTGCTGATATTGGGAGGGGAGGAAGTGCAGGTCAAACTGATCGCACCCATGGCGCACCGCAACTTGGTCTCTTTGAAGGGATTCTGCGCGGAGAAGGGAGAGCAGATTCTCATATATGAATTTGTGGCAAATGGAACACTAAAGCAGCACCTGATGCTGGATCCAAGTGAGGCCCCTATCCTGATTCCGCATTCTCTGAGTGAAGGATTTCAAAACCTTGCAAAGCCCTCTCGCTTCCTTCAGACTCGATTTGAGATAACGTCATGAAGGGGCTGGGAAGTAATGCATCCAGCAATGCCTTCATAATCTCCGTAGTTCTCAGTTGGGCAAGTGAACATTTCGACAAGTGACGCATACATCAGTGACTCTCAATTCGCTTTATCAATAGATTGATAGCGTGGAACCATCGAAAGAAATTAAATCGAGGCGGTATGTTTATTCACATGCAGACAAGTATTCCTGAGCCTAGCTACTGCCTTTAAGCTCATTGAAATGTGCTAACTTGAGCTAATCCGTTTGTTTCTCTGTTTGCTCTGCACACAGAGCTCGGCGGAGTCCCATTGAGTTTCGCGCAGCGTTTGGAGATTGCCATCGGCTCCGCGCGAGGGCTGCAATACTTGCACAGCTTCGCGAAGGAGCCGGTCATCCACCGCGACATCAAGTCGGAAAACATTCTCCTTGATGCGAACTTGCAGGTGAGAGAGCCGCACATTAATACATAAAACACACTTGAATACACTTTTTATACTTTTTACCAGACTATACCTCTCTGCCTATATCAACATCGACATGCTTATTGTGCTCTATTGACTGTTCCACCATCTGCAGGCCAAAGTAGCAGACTTCGGTCTTTTGAAGCCCTTGAATGAAGAGGCGACGCACGTGTCAACGCGCGTTGCAGGAACCATCGGCTACATGGACCCTGAGTACCGTCAGCTGCACCACGTTTCAACAAAAAGTGATGTGTATAGGTGAGTTCTAAGGGGAGAGCTCGAGAGGGAAGGAGGCCCAGATGAGGTTTAACAAAGGCGTCTACACTCCACTTACTTTTTCAGAAGCAATTCAACGCATAGTTTTGTGTGTTCACATAGTTTTGTGTGTCAATGCAAGTGATGTATTAATGTGTCAGTTTGGCTTCTGTTCCTAATGGCGAAATTTGCATGTGTGGCTGCAGCTTTGGAGTGGTGCTCTTGGAGCTGATCACAGGGAAGAGGCCGATCGTATTGGCGGACAGTCCTGCAGAGGGAGAGCAGACAATGGAACGCATCACTTTGGTGCAGTGGGTCAGTCCTGAAGCGCTCCATCTTCTTCAAAATCTTCACTTTACCTTCCTTTCTCTTTTCCATCTTTTTTTCTTTTCCTTCTTATCCTTTATTCTGTCTGTAAATGCTTGGATTCCAACCCTAGCTGACTGGCTACAATTGTGTGTTCAGGTAAACCTGCAAGCTCAAACTGAGCAATGGGCGGCCATAGTTGATCCTCTCCTTAAGGAAGATTACCCCCTTGAAGGCGCCAAGAGGTTCATCCATCTTGCAAGACTCTGCACACAAGTGGAGAGCCATACGAGGCCGAGCATGGAGGAGGTTACAAGGCGACTTGAAGAGATAAAGTCTGGAGGGGCTGTGGACTGGGACAAGGAAATTGGAACTTTACCGAATCAAAGGATCTCTTCCCCTTATCAACACGACCTCAACTCTATAACAACAAGCACAACCGAAAGCTTCATTCCTCCACTTTCAGAACGTCCAGGGATCCGGTGACCGGGTCTGCCACGGCACAATCAAATCATGTTTTTCCTTTTCTTGTCAAAAGAAAATAGTGATGGACAGTACAGTCAGAAGGCTGCGCAGGCTAGGTCAATCAGTTCATTGACTAATTATGTAATTAGAAGTTTGGAGAGGAAGTTTGTTTAAGATGGAAACAAGTGGCGAAGAAGCGAAATGTTGATGTGCGTCGGAGGAGGAGGAGGACAGTTCCTCCTTGTAAGAGCGAGTCGGCTTACCCTTTAAGCGTCAGAAATTGTTTGTTATGCCCCCTCGGCCGACCCTTCATGGAAAGCAGAGGTTCCGACGACTTAACTTTTGCCCTTTTGGACGGTGCCCTGCTCCGCATTTCTGCCGATGTTGCGGTGGCCGACCTTCCAAAACCCTAAAAACCCTAGGAACCCTACCAACCATCAAAACCCTAAAAGCGCCTCTGGAGGCCCCTCCAGCTCCGCTCGCCACTTGGCGCACATCGGCGCCCTTTGCGGGTGCTTCTAGCGCCGTGTTGTTGTTGTTGTTGTTGTCGTCGAAGCAAAGTTGTGCTCATGGCTCTCCGGTCCAGCTCATAATTTTGCGGAGATTTCGGGCCGAGGGACGCGCGCACTCGCACTTGCCAGCCGGGATTGGTGGGACACGTGGGCACGTGCCATTCGCTGGGACCGAGCCCCTTCACAGATCTAACGGTTGTCGTGGCGCGATGTGCGAGAGAATTGACGGTGGAGATTGAACGCACTTGTGAAGGACGCACATCCGCGAACGACCTCGTGGCGGACGGATCTTCCGCTCCGAGCGGATTCGGGCAGGCTGATTTTTTTTTTCTCTCAAAAAAAATTTCAGGGGGGATATCCAAAATGGGGGGGCGAAATATCATTTTCCTTGTTCTTTCTCTCGCCCTTTTGTCCTCTGTGAGAGGTTGGCTCCTCGTGGTTCCCCGTGTTGCTGTTGTTGTTGGCCATGCACCAATCATGCCATGGCCATGCGTGAGACCAATATCCAAATTGAATTCATTTTTGTGAAGGCAAGTATAGAACCGTCCATTGCGAACTTAGTCAAGCACCTGCCAATGGCGCGCTGCCACGTGGACAATCTTTCACACTTGGCGAATGCCTAATGGACGTGTTGAGTCTCTCAGTTTTAGGGGTTTGGGTATTAGGGTCTAAGGTTTGGGGTTTAAGGTCTAGGCGACGGAGAAAGACCAGTTATTTCGGTGTCATAAAGAAAGACTCGAGAGTGAATCTTGTGCCGTTTCAGACATATGCAATTATGGGTGATTCATTCATGCATGCATGCTGGCGTGCGTGTGCTGCTGCATGTCACCGTTAGGAAGGGCCGAGCCGACTTAAGGCTCCTTTGGGCATATAATGCGAGGCGAGGCAGGATGGAGGGAGGGAGGGAGGGGAGGAGGGAGGCAGGGGTGGGAGGGGAGGGAGAGGGGGGGAGGGAGGGAGGGAGGGAGGGAGGGAGGGAGGGAGGGAAACAAGAAGGTGCTCTGATGTAGTTTGCAGGTGGAGAGGACGGGGGCCTTAGTTTATATATGGTAAGTAGAATAATTTGCAAGGGGAAGGGGACCATCTCGCTTGAGCAATTGAGCCTCTCATACTGTCATCTTTTCTACGATGTCAAACGCCAAGTTGATATTCTTCAATACGAGGTAAGCGTGCAGATGCAAGCAATAGGGTGGGTCAGACTTAGCCCCGAGCGTACTAATTCCCGAATTTAGTACAGGCTACTCACGTTATAGTGACATTGTTTATAATAACAGCATGGATATACTGCAACCTTTGCGTCCCCGTAGTGACGTCATTCCCGTACGGAGCCAGCCGTGGTTCTCCATGTTGTTGCTGTCGGCCATGCACCATTCATGTCATCGCCATGCGTGAGACCAACGCCAAATCCTTCTCGTTCTCTTCTCCTTCCTTTCCTTTCCTTCCTTTCTCTCGACCTGTTTCGGGGGGACTAGTACTGTACACATGGCCAAATCAAAATCGTAAGCCTGCCGGCCGTATTTCGCACTGGCTAGGTACGCATTTCGGTACGGCTGGGTTCGGCGGAGACGCGGATCCCGACCCGAAATATATACACAAAAAAAGTGACTTTTCGTATACTGAATTCGGGAATTTCGTACGCTCCGTGCTAAGTCTGACCCCTCCTATTAGGGGAAGTCAGACCTTGACCACCGCTTACGAAATTCCCCAATTCCTTATAGTAAAAGTCACTTCTTTCGTGTACGAATTCCGGGTCGGGATCCGAGGCTCCGCCGTACACAGCCGTACCGAAATGCGTACCTAGCCAATGCTGAATTTGCCCGACAGGCTTACGAAATTGATTTGGCGATGGTTGAGGTCTGACTCCCCCTATTTCGTATGGGGATAAGGGGAAAGGAATTGTGCAGAGAGAAATGTGATCGGTGGCTTCTGATTGCTCGAAGCATCACTTGCTGACGTCTGCTTTCGTGGGCCTACAACCCTACGACTCTCCGCCGCATTTCCGCGAAATGTCGGTCCAACCACCCCCGTCCATCTCACAGGTGACGGCAACAGCAGTCAACGTAGCTCTAAAACTTCGGTCAAATCCCATTCTCGAAAATTAACCAATCACAAGCCACCGACACAACACGGATAACCCACCGACCACCAATCGATCGCTTGCCGACTTCTCACCGACCATCCACCGACCACTGGACCCACCCTCGGTGCCCCACGGGACCCGTGGGCTTGTTGGGCCGGGACGGCGAGCTCGTCGTATTCGATATCGCCATATCGCCATACTGATGTCTTATCGTCTCTAACCGACAGAGCCTGCCGGCGATTATGTACGGCAGGCTTATTGGTTCCCTTACAGAGTTACAGTACAAAAAAATCTCCAGCGGCGGCAATTTGCCGGTCTTGGTCGATACGTTGCCGATATGGCGATATCGACTTGCCTGTCGGAAACGACATCATTGGCCGCTCGGCGACTGGTGGTTGTACACCACATGTGTGACAGCGGCTTCGGATTGGCTGGTCTTCCAATCGTAGGTCTCTAGGTGTCGGGCTTCTCCATTGTGCCGCCAGGCCCGCCACGTGTTCGGTTGTCTTGTTGTTTTAGGCGGTCCGCAAAATGACCCAGAAAATCAACGCTAAGCGACAAAACATATTCATCGAATCTGGTCCTCTGGGAAAAAGACAGCGAGCGTGGCAGACGTTCCAAAGTTAGGGTTGTCATTATGGCGTCACAATGTTTGTTGCAAGGGCAGTATTTTCTGGCTGCTTGTGTAATTCCAAAATCCATGACGAAAGCATTTTGAACTACACGACAAACCAATGGTCGTTGTCGGTCCTGCCTCCCGGTGGTCAGCGGCCACCGTTGACCCACCCGCCGAACCGACAGATTTTCCGAGCAGGAGCGTGACATCTGTGACGCCTCATTGACCGATTCTGCGGGAGGGAGGAAGCGTCGGTGACGGGCGGTCAGCGTTCAGGGGGAGGGAGAGAGAGAGGGCGAGAGGGAGGAAGGCGGAGGGAGAGAGACAGTGGGGAGGGAGAGGGTTCAGGGTCAGGTATAGGGCTAGAATTAGGGTTCAGGGCGAAGGGTTAAGAGGTGAGGGCGAGGTACGGGAATGGCGACGTTGCGAGGAGCCGTTGCGGCCTGCATGGCGGTGGCGCTGCTGGGGGCGGTGGGACTGGGGGAGGGGGTGGAGCTGGACGCCGGGGACAGTGAGTGGCCCGCTTCTGCGCTGCTCAAGGAGGGAGGGGGGAGGGGGAGGGAGAGGGGGAGGGGGGAGGGGGAGGGGGGAGGGGAGGGGGGAGGGGAGAAGGGGAGGGGGGAGGGGGAGGGGGGGGAGGGGGAGGGGGAGGGGGAGGGGGGAGGGGAGGGGGGAGGGGAGGAGGGGAGGAGGGAGGGGGAGGGGGGAGGGGAGGGGAGGGAGGGGAGGGGGGGAGGGAGAGGGGGAGGGGGAGGGGGGGGAGGGGGGAGGGGGGAGGGGGGAGGGGGGAGGGGGGAGGGGGGGGAGGGGGGAGGGGGAGGGGGAGGGGGAGGGGGAGGGTGGGGAGGGGGGAGGGGAGGGGGAGGGGGAGGGAGAGGGGGAGGGGGAGGGGGGAGGGGGGAGGGGGAGGGGAGGGAGGGGAGGGGAGGGGGAGGGAGAGGGAGGGGAGGGGGAGGGGGGAGGGGGGAGGTGCGAGGCGGGAGGAGGAGGGGGAGGGGAGGGGAAGGGTAGGAGAAGGGTAGGAGAAGGGGAAGGGAGGAGGCTCAGGCTGCCACGGCGGCTCTCGTTCAGAGGGTGCGGTAGAAGGGAGAGAGAGGGATTTGTGGGAACTGTCAGGATAATTAACTCTTACTATGTCGTTGTATGACATTGTCTCAGAAGTGGGTCTCATAATGACGATGGTGTTTGACATGAGTGAGGTGCATAGAATTAAACACAGCTCCTTCGGGCGTTTGGCAACTCATGACCCCACTTTCAGCAAGTCTCCATTAACCGCACAATTCACGTAACCATGGCAACCTCCTATAGAATTTGCTGAATCACGTTAATAAATTAAGCTATATTATCGTATACTATGTAAATTTCAAGTTTGAAAATTCCTTGTAAAGGCTAAGGTTTCGATACGTAACAAGTAACATACCGGAATTACGGCTGATGATGATATACGTTTCTCTTAGTCCATAATATGCGAACAGTGTTGCTCATATATTACATAAGTTCCTTCAATTTTCTTCTTTCTTTCTTCTTCTTTCTTCTGTCGACTAAAAGTTGAATTTCAGGCTCACCTGTGGCTCTTGTAAAGTCCAAACTTCGCAATGCTCAAAGCTGTAGTGAAAGGTGGGAGGTACGCTTTAATGCTGCTAGCAGCCCTTTCAATGGTTTTTTTTGCGTGTCCTGACGAGGTTTTTTCTTGTGCTTGGAACACACCCAGGCATCGCCTTATTATCAATAAAGAATTCCTTCACAAATGCTTCCGTCCTGTCGACATGGACGGCGAACAACACAAACTGCAGCTCCTGGGTTGGCCTCACTTGCGACTCTGCAGGCCGAGTCATACAACTGTAAGTTCCGTCCTGTTTCTGGGAAGCAGGAAAGCTGTGAAGGCCTGCTTCTTTATCTGCTTTACTCAATGCGTTTTCTTCAATATTGCCAGCAGTTCTGCAGCATATGGTTGATTAGCAGGGACCTTGAGTGTATGCAGTTGGGTTTTTTCTGTATCACTTCCAATCACTGGCTTCAATTTTCCTAAAACCTGTTTGGAATGATACGTGCAGAGATCTGTATAACATGGGTGTTGGAGGAGTGATCTCACCTGCAATCGGCGGCCTGACGAAACTCCAAATTTTGTAAGTTCTATGCCTAGGATCAAGACATTACTAGGAGAGAAACTCTTATCGTTATTGTATCGTATTGTATCGCTGCTCCATCAGTGTGGCTCTACCTCATCGTGCATCCTCGTTGAAGGTCACCAGACTCACAAATTAGGGTTGCTGGCAGAAACCTTTATCGCAATGGCTTAAGTGGAGCCATTCCAGACACAATCGGCAACCTTACAAATCTACAACTCGTGTGCGTATCTTTCCTATAGACTTTCCCTCAACCAACATTTAGCCTTTCAGTGTATGCGAAGTGAATCCTACATTGAAAATTTCTCTACAAGGATATTTTGAAGTTAATTGAAGTTAAGTTGATTTTGAAGCTCCCTAATTTATGTTGCCCTTATTCAGACCAACGCTATTGCTGCTCACAGATACTTGAAAAACAATCAAATAAATGGCAGCATCCCAGACACAATCGGCAACCTGACCACCCTGCAGTATTTGTAAGTGTTTCGTCAACCTGAAACTTTCACTCAGCCGAAAACTCTGCAATTTGACCAATGCGGAAATCTGAGAAGAAACTCATGTTTCTGATTTTTGTCTATCTGCGATGGCTGGCAGATTTCTTAACATGAACAACCTCACTGGCGCCATCCCCCCTGTACTCGGCAACCTTGTTAACCTAACGAAGCTGTGAGTTTCATGTTCATGAAGCCCTACCATGTGCTGGCTCTATCTGCTATGATATACCAAGCCACCTTTCAACGTACTTAACTCGGCAGATGCTCATTAAACTCAGTCATCACCTTTGCTTGCAGTTTTCTCAGCTACAATCAGCTAACCGGCACAGTCCCCGAGACTATTGGCGGACTCACCAACCTGCAGGAATTGTGAGTTTTTTCATGGAGGTTCTCATTCGAAATGGCAATCATGATTATGAGATGCTTCCAAAAAGGAATGTGTTTCCATTGCCCAGTTTTCCTCGCCTTCTTTCCACCTTTTTCGCTTTTCTCACCCTAAATGCCCACTCCTACTATATTTTTGCCTCCCCGATTCGAATCTGATTCGCTTTCATCTGATCTCCCCAACCTGTCTCAACTATGTGCAGGGGAATGGATGGTAATCGGTTGGAGGGAAGGCTCTCCAATATCATCGGCAATCTCACATACCTCAAACGCCTGTGCGTTCCAGTTCTTCCATCTTGATCAAACCTGTCCTTTTGCCTTAACAGTGTGCAGGGAGTCCTGCCTTGAATGGCATGTGAGTCTCTGCAAGTTTTCTGCATTCACAGCAAAGCAACGCTCGCCCTCATCCGACATTCTAATCTCGTGTTGATTCATTCAACGTCTCCAAACTTTCAAGCGCTTCTTCAGTGTCTCTCACACGCTGCCACGCGCGTTTCTGCAGATACCTAAATAACAGCCGTTTCACAGGCTCCATATCTTTGGCCAGCGACTTCCTTCTCACAGTCAACGTTGAAGGAAATTACTTCTCTGGACCGCTAAACTTCACCAAAAATGGCACAAGCTTCTGCTCCTTGGTGGACAGCAACTGCCTTTTCTTCTACGACTCGTCCGGAGGCTGCGCAGCTTCCCAGCTTCAGCGGAGTCCTTCAGAGTGCGCGGCATTTTGCAACAGTGCGGATGCCGCCGGTACATGCAGCGGCCATGGCACGTGCGCGTTCGCCACAACCACATGCAACTGCGATGAGGGATACACATTGGCGCTAGGGACCTGCTCTCCATCCAGTGAGTGGTTTCTTACTATGGGAGAGATTCTGCTGAGGGGCTGATTGATGCTTGTTGCAGTCGATCATGCTCAACGAATGGTCCATACAGTGGGGTTTATTGATCAGCCACTCTAATTCCTATATATTGCTATCGCTTTTGTGACAGCTGCAGGTGAAAAAAAGTCGAGTCAAAATCTGGTTCCTATTATTGTTGCAATAGCAGTTTCTGTTGGCCTTATTTCCGTAGCAGCGGTCATTTTTTTCGTTTGGTGGATGCGCCGACGCAAAAGAGCTTCATATAAAGGTGCATAGGATGGCTCCTTGCTCCGATCCCCTCTGCCACACATGCATATCACAACTGTCTCCGGCTCATGCTGTGCACTATCTTCAATTTCGTTCATCCTTATTCATCGACCGCCGCTTACAGTCAACTTTCCTTTCCCAACAAAAAGCGTGCCTCTCCTAATAGATCCCTCCCGTGAAACAACTCATAGAAGACGATAAACTGCCTACCATCTATATTCCTTGATTCAAACACAACAAGCAATACATTACTCACATGACACTACACACAGCAGTTTGAACATAGATTTTGCTCTACTCTCATTCTGCTGCATATCTGAGTTTGACAAAGCCAATTCCCCTGTTATATTGCCGCGTACAGGCGTGCCAGGAGGCACGCCCCCCCCTCGAGGGATGCTCTCACGGGGGGCGGGCAGAGGAATCATTCAGCTGCCGGGAGGACATCTCATTCAAGCTTTGACCCTTGAAGAAGTTGCAGCAGCGACTGGGAATTTCAGCGACGAGAATAAACTTGGAAAAGGCGGATATGGAACAGTCTACAGAGGGACTGCTCCCGATGGCTCCGTTTGGGCGGTCAAGAGAGCGCTGCGAGTGAGCGATGGAGAGGCCGACTCAGACTTTGAAGACGAGGTGAGCTTCACAACTGCAAGGCAGAGGGAGTTTACTCTTCAGGAGAGAGCAGCTTGTGGAATGCTGCTGCATTAGGTTGACTCCTTATCTTCCTTTCATTATCTCCTCCAAAAGTCTTACCTCCATCTGCTGCTGATAATCATATGCAATGACTTGCACTTGCAGGAGAGGCTGCTGATATTGGGAGGGGGGGGAAGTGCAGGTCAAACTGATCGCACCCATGGCGCACCGCAACTTGGTCTCTTTGAAGGGATTCTGCGCGGAGAAGGGAGAGCAGATTCTCATATATGAATTTGTGGCAAATGGAACCCTAAAGCAGCACCTCATGCTCGATCCAAGTGAGGCCCCTTTCCTGATCCCGCATTCTCTGAGTGAAGAATTTCAAAACCTTGCAAAGCCCTCTCGCTTCCTTCAGACTCGATTTGAGATAACGTCATGCTGGGGCTCACTTCGTTTTATCAATAGATTGATAGCATGGAACCATCGAAAGTAATTAAATCGTGGCGGTATGTATATTTACATACAGACAAGTATTCCTGAGCCTAGCTGCTGCCTTTAAGCTCATTGAAATGTGCTAAGTTGAGCTAATCCGTGTTTTTCTTTCTGTTTGCTCTGCACGCAGAGCTCGGCGGAGTCCCGTTGAGTTTCGCGCAGCGTTTGGAGATTGCCATCGGCTCCGCGCGAGGGCTGCAATACTTGCACAGCTTCGCGAAGGAGCCGGTCATCCACCGCGACATCAAGTCGGAAAACATTCTCCTTGATGCGAACTTGCAGGTGAGAGCCGCACATGCCTTATTCAAACACACATGAATGTACTTTTTATACTTTTTACCAGACTTTACCTCTCTGCCTATCTCAAGATCAACATGCTCATTATGCTCTATTGACTGTTCCAACCTCTGCAGGCCAAAGTAGCAGACTTCGGTCTTTTGAAGCCCTTGAATGAAGAGGCCACGCACGTGTCAACGCGCGTTGCAGGAACCATCGGCTACATGGACCCTGAGTACCGTCACCTTCAGCGTGTTTCAACAAAAAGTGATGTGTATAGGTAAACAATATGCAGAGGGCTAAGAGAGGGAAGGAGGGTGCGAAAGGGCAGCGGATGAGAGTTACAAAAAGTGTCTATGCTCCAATCGATTTAAAGCAATTCGACACGTATGTGCCTTCTGTGCCTAATAATGTGATCTTTGCATGTATGGCTGCAGCTTTGGAGTGGTGCTCTTAGAGCTAATCACAGGGAAGAAGCCGATCGTATTGGCGGACCGGCCTAAAGAAATAGAGCAGACAGTAGAGCACATCACACTGGTACAGTGGGTGAGTTCTGAAGCGCCCTATATCAACTTTGGATCTTCGTTCATCTTCTTACTTTTCTTTCCCACCCTTTCTTCTTATTGCTTCTTGTTTTGTCTGTAACAGCTTAGTTGTAACTATAGTTTTGAGACTTTTATTTGCTTCTTTTGCTGCTCATCTTGTTTGCTCAGGTGAACCTGCAAGCTCAAACTGGGAATTGGACAGCCATAGTTGATCCTCTTCTTAAGGAAGATTACCCCCTTGAAGGCGCCAAGAGGTTCATTCAGCTTGCAAGATTATGCACTCAAATGGAGAGCCGAGTGAGGCCGAGCATTGAGGAGGTTACAAGAATTCTTGAAGAGATAAAGTCAGGAGGGGCTGTGGACTTGGAGAAGGACATTGGAACAATACCGAATCAAAGAATCCCTTTCCCTTATCAACAGGGACCCGGCTCCATAACCACAAGCTCAAGTGAAAGCTTCATTCCTCCACTTTCGCAACGTCCAGGGATCCGGTAAATTAGGTCTGCCTCTGCAGCATCAAAACTTGTATTGATGATTATGTTTTCTAAGTTAAATAGATGGTTCAAGGAAGCAAAGCTGAGTAAGCGGTCAATCAATTTATTGGCTACTTAATCAGAGAGAGGTTTGGCAAGGAAGTTTTCTCCACTTTCAGTGACCAGAAAGGAGCCAGTTCGTCCTTGTTAGACTCCGCTTTCAAACCCCGCAAGGGACGGTTCAATTTCCTAGAAGGCTAGCCAGATTCAGTGGAGAGAGAGAGAGAGAGACGAATCGTGCAGGACAGATAGCTTTACCTTTCAAAACAAAAGATGCAACAAAATAAGTAAAACATACCACTCCAGTGCATCCGGCAATAAAGTATTTGCTCTCAGTTCATATTGACAAGGTTCGACAGGAGAGGAAAGGATTCCACAAATTTCTCCTCGCAGGTAGGTCGGGCCGCGCAGAGAGAGAGGCTTTTGAATATGGAGAGAGAGGGGGAGTTGGAGAGAGCGAAAGCGAGAGGGAGGCAAAGAGAGTACCAGTAACTTGCGGACAAAGAACAAACGGCGAGTTCAATAGGACTGGGCGACATGTGGACGCAGACGGACGGCACGGACTATCCTCCAGTCGGACGAGGACCTCACACGTGTGACCACGCTAATCCGTGACAGTTAGGGTGGGTTCCCATCAGCCCGTTATTCCGACGTGGCGTCGTAATGGACGACGACCCATAGGTTAAAAGGCATGGAAAGAGGGAAGAGAAGGGAGGGGAGGTGGCGGCTGTAGTGGTGGCGGCCGTCGCCTCGGTCGCGTCGGTAACCGCGGTGGGCCACAACGGACGCTTCAATTCGTGCACGTGGCAATCGCTGATTGGTAAACGGCGTTTTGATGGAACTCGTTTCATCTGCAAAACGGCATCCTACGTGGACCGTAACGAGCTCGTTACGAAACGAGCTGATGGAAACCCACCCTTAGCGTGCCAAACAACATTTCTAATTGTCGCATGGACACGCCACGTGTCCGCGCGAGATTTTCGGACATTGTTCGAAGACCCGCCACGTGTCCGCAAAAAGACAGACTGACTAACTGACTAACTGGGATGAATGCCTGTTCACTCTCACGATCCCAGGCATGTATTCATCCACACATCATGCATGCATGTATGCCATGCCATGCCATGCCATGGGTGGATAGATGCATGGTATGGCCCGGATCCCGCGTGCCGAATTCAAACGCCGCCCTTCAAAAGGCGGGCGAGCAAGACGCACTCTCCGCCTCCGAACTGAAACAGCAACTGAATTTGAAGCTGTCGGAGCATGGAAGCGATACCACGACACGACTGCAAGTCATGGAGAGGTCACTTTCTATCGGTGTCACATTTTCGTTCCTTGGACTGTTCGCCGTGTCTCGTGCATCCCATTTGTTTGTCGCATAGTGAGACGGTTTCCAAAACGAGCATTTCTATGCTACTGACCTCAACTCCGTCCTCTTCTCATCAGCAAAACAAAGTCCCTCAGTCGAAAATCATGACTGAAGCACATCACATCTCAAAGACCGTACGGATCCAAGGAGCTCGTCCGACGCAAAACGTAACTGACCCTCACCATGTAAACCCTAAAGTGCTCGTCAACCTTCCTGCCCACCTGACGTGGGAAGCCACCCTCGTTTCCATCCCTAACCTAACTCCCCACTTTGAATGCATCCACGTAGAGCCCATAGACGAAGCCAGCCTTCCAATAGTTAGAGAGCTGCAGAACATAGCGCATGAACTGTTGAAACGGTGCCCCCAGACCTGCTAGAGGATGCCTCTGACGAGGACATCTCTCTACGCCCAGGGCTTGGAGACGCCACCTTTGCGGAAGCACAAGATCTCACTCACAAAGCTTAAAAACAACCCCAAGCAAAGAATGACAAACAGAACAGA
The DNA here is from genome assembly GCA_037447605.1 of Zygnema circumcarinatum. Lineage (NCBI taxonomy): Eukaryota > Viridiplantae > Streptophyta > Zygnematophyceae > Zygnematales > Zygnemataceae > Zygnema > Zygnema circumcarinatum. Next base: position 1,103,533 of record CM074817.1, read on the forward strand.
AAGACAAGTAATTTAAGAGAAAGCACAACGGCCTAAAACTCTTAACTTTCAGATTGAAGTACAAGCATGCAGCAAGAGTCCCTCCCCTGCACCTCTACTCCACTACAAGACTACCACCCTCAAGCTATGAAGCTCCACCAAATTCAGGCAAGCCTCACCTACCGCTTCTCGCAGTCTACACTCAGGGTTAAGTCTCAAAGTTCTCCCTCTCAACTTATACTTCGCCCAAAGCAACAGCCATGGGCGACTACCAACCCCGCACTAGCACACACTTAGCGCTGGTCTCGCCACGCGTCTGCGCCTGCACGTCTGTCACGTCACGCGCCTTTGTTTCGCGCCTGTCACGTCACACGCCTTTAGTTGCGCGCCGCGCCACGTCACGCGCCCTTAGTTGCGCGCCGCGCCACGTCACGTCACTGCGCGCCATTTCGAACTCCGTCGCCACACAGCCGGCCGTTTCACATTCGTTACGGACTCTTGTTCCGACGGCTTCCCGTGACTCGCGCCTCGGGTCACTCATACACACCTCTGGACTCCTAGCTTGATACTAGCTCTACCGCCTAGCTCTTCTAGACTCCCAGACAAACACATGCACTCACTAACTAAGTACCACTAACAAATGTACACTAACATGAACTTCATGAGAGGCCGATCTCTCCTTATCGGAAATTTGTACAACAACGTTCCTTGCAGCTCCAAGATGGCCACTATGAAACCGGCGACCAATACATCCCAGTCGCCTGTTTGACCGATAATGGTCGAGATTGAGAGAGAGGAAGAAGCGAGTAAGGAGCCATCCTATGCACCTTCATGTGAAGCAATTGAAGCTCCATTGCGTCGGCGCATCCACCAAACGAAAACAACGAGCGCTGCTGCCAAAATAAGGCCAACAGAAACTGCTATTGGAACAACAATAGGAACCAGATTTGGACTCGATTTTTCCTCTTCACCTGCATCTGTCACAAAACCGACAGCACAGCAATGCATAGGAATTAGAGTGTGGCTGGTCGATAAACCCCACAGTGTGGAGCATTCGTTGAGCATGAACGACTGCACCGCAAGCATCAATACGTACTTTCTCAAGCTATGCATCTCCACAGACAATCAGACTCCTTTGTCATTCCTCGAGCTACGCAATTTTCTCTTCGAATAGCAGCAATGTCAAACTCGCAGGTTATCTTGCCGCTGCAAATGGAGTGTTGATAGGTTGTTGTTGAAGCATGCACGGGATTGGGATGGGTCGAGAAGATTATCGAAAGATAAAACATGATATCAGAGCGGCTCATCCTAGTACACTCTGCCCCGGTTTCTGAATGAGCTCGCAGAGTCCACCAAGTAATATGTGCGATGTAGTTCTAGAAGTTCAAGTATTGAACCTCGTCTATGGATCGCGTTCAGCGTGCTCTTCCAACAGCGGCAGTGTGAGAGATAGAGCCACCACCCCTGCGCCCCTATCCCTAGCCCGCGCCCCCTTCTCCCTCCCTTCCGTACGAGTGTCCCCCGGCCCGCAGCTCACCGCACAGCGCATATCCCGCGTCGCATGTGCACGTACGCGTGGCGTGCCCGCGCGTGCCGCGGCCCCCGCACGCTCCCTCGGGCGACCCGCTCTGGCAGAAGGCCGCGCACTTTTTCCGAGGTCTCTGCGAAAGAGCTGCGCCACATCCTGTGATATTGCGGTAAATGCAGTTGTTGTATTCCCAGTAGCAAACAGGTAGCCCGTTCCTTGTAATGTTAATTGGTCCGGAGAAGTAGTTGTCTTCGAAATGCACAATGAAGTAGGTGGTATTGCTCGCAAGGGATATGGAGCCAGTCAACGTGTTGTTGTATAAGGACCTGATGACAGTAAGGGTGGCGCGTTAAAGAGAGAGAGAGAGAGCGAGAGAGAGAGAGAGAGAGAGAGAGAGAGAGAAAGAGAGAGAGAGAGAGAGAGAGAGATAGAGAAAGAGAGAGAGAGGAGAGAGAGAGAGAGAGGAGAGAGAGAGAGAGAGAGAGAGAGAGAAGAGAGAGAGAGAGGAACTTCCCCGCAGAACCCGTCCAAGTCATCCTTGTGTCACCGCCTCTGAAAACATTAACTTGTGCTCTCTGCAAAGTCTCTGACTCCGTCTTCACGACCCTACGCAACCTTCAGCCTCCAAACGCTGAGCCCTCAATCTCTAAGACCTTCCCTACATCCAGTCTACCTGCAATCCCATAAACCCTGAACCCCATAAACCCCCCGAGCTTCTAAGTTCTTTGAACTCATATATGCCCCTAAACGGCTCGAATTGTAAGGCCTAAAACCTTCAACCCTAAACCCTAAACCCTAAACCTTATTTGTAAACTATAACCACAACACTCCAGAAAATTGAGTCCAATCTCACGCATGCAAAACTGAGCGTTGTTGTGCGTCAATAAATCCCACGCCGTGACAGAAGTGACCAGCCATGTGGAACAAGAACATGCGAACAACTCTCGTGCAAGCGCGAATCTAATGCGACAGTTTGAGAGGTACGAATGCTTTTTGCCGAGAACCAAAAAAATTCAAACTGCAAACACAACGTTATCGATGCAGCGGTGCTTACAAGAAGGAGAGCATGGTGAGCTTAGAGATGAAGCCGGACACTCTCCCCTCCAATTTGTTGTCGCTCAGGTCCCTACAGACACACACCACGACAAAAATCACAACGAAAAGCTGCTCATGGTCTGCACAGAGGTTCGAACCAAAGCAGGCATGCAACTCCAAGTTCTATGGGCCGAAGAAAAAGAAGGAGCCACGAACATGAACATGAACATGCACATG
>CM074817.1:1132731-1164506 GCA_037447605.1 Zygnema circumcarinatum
CCCTCCTCGCGACGTGCCTCACATCGGTGACCTTCGCGGCTGCTTCTAGGGCTGCGTTGTTGTGCCTAGGCGTAGTTTTCCGCTCCTAGCTTCGTTTTATTGTGTTTCGGTCCTTTGTGACCAGTCCTTCGTGGTTCCACATTTTGCCTTTATCCATGTAAATTTGATGGCCTCGCCATCGCGAGTTCAATGAAAGTTTGCGTATGTATTATACAGTGTATTAATACACGCGTTTGATACATACGGATCTATAGTAAGGCAAGGCTTGTCGACATGGTTGTACTTCAAGCCAGCTGGCTTAGTTGGCTCTGGATTTGTCGTACAGTACTGTAGTGGTCTATCGACACGCTGCCAGCTGGCAGTGTCGTCGTGGTTGCATTGAGACGGCGGAGAGAGTCGGTCTCTAAATTCAGGACAAGATCGTCTCGTCGATTGTGCACGCCATCGTGCTGTCACCCCACTGGATGTACGGTGGTCGGTGCAATTCGTCCTGTGCAACGGAAGGCTCGAATCTTTGCACAATTGAGTTGTCGTTAGCGCCACGTCGACAGCGAGCCGTAGGAAAAAGGGACTTCGATATGTTGCAAAGTTCCATGTTCGCCTAGTTACCGTTAAACCAAACAGTTCCCAGATCGGCTCACGAGTGTGGGGGTCACATGCCCGTTGTCGCGCGACCAAAGGCCATGATATTGGAACCAACCAACCAACCAACCAGCCAATCAACCAACAAACCAGCCAATCAACCAGCCAACCAACCAGCCAACCAATGAGTTGCCAGCCATTCACTTGCTGTGGTATGAACCATGAGACCATGACATTCGAACGAACCAGCCAACCAACAAACCAACCCTTGGTTCGCCAACCATTCAATTCATGGTTGTCTTGGGCGCAACAAACCAATCTTCGCAACCATTAGCAACGGTCGACCATTGGGCCCAATGCTTAGCACCCACTAGCAATGGGTTGTTGGTTCAGCTGTTGGCTCAGTTCAGAATTTGGTGACTATTGAAGAAAGTCAACGGAAACGTTGACCGGCGAGCCGCTGCTTAGTTGCATGATGTTGTTGGCCCGTCCTATACCGCAGCGCCCGTCCAGTTACACATGGAGCGCCTAGTTGGCAGGGACGGACAAATCCAGGACTATTTTTTTTTGCAAATCAGCATCCACCAGCAAGCATTCGCCACGTGTACGTATGATTGTTACACGTGCCACTTCCTCATTGGGTGATGCTCTGCCGCTGCCTAAACAGGCCCCTCCCAATAGTGCCTCTCCGCCGCCTCCCTCTCCGTCCCTCCCTCCCAAACTAGGCAGACTGGCAGATTGACTGACAACCTGGAACTGATACTGAATTTGAAACTGTCTGAGCATGGAAACAATTCCATGACACAACTTCTTGTTATTGAGATTTTATTTTCTATTGGTGTCATAATCTTGTATCGTGGATTGTTTTCCGTGTCTCGTGCATCCCATTTGTTTGTTCCAGAGTGAGAACAAAACGAGCATTTCTATGCTACTGACCTCAACTAAATACTTTTCTCATCTAGCAAAACAAAGTCCCTTAGTCGAAAAACATGACTGAAGCACATCACATCACAATGACCCTACGGATCCAAGGAGCTCGTCCGACGCAAAACGTAACTGACCCTCACCATGTAAACCCTAAAGTACTCGTCAACCTTCCTGCCCACCTAACGTGGGAAGCCACCCCCTTTTCCATCCCTAATCTAACTCCCCACTTTGAATGCATCCACGTAGAGGCCGTAGATGAAGCCGGCCTTCCAATAGTTAGAGAGCTGCAGAACATAGCGAATGAACTTCATGAGAGGCCGATCGCTCCTTATCGGAAATTTGTACAACAACGTTCCTTGCAGCTCCAAGATGGCCACTATGAAACCGGCGACCAATACATCCCAGTCGCCTGTTTGACCGATAATGGTCGAGATTGAGTTGGCGCTGAAGAAACCCAAAAGCAGGAGGAAGACCTTCACCCAAAGGCCTCTCCTTACATCCTCCCATCGATCCTGCTCACACAACATTTGAATTTTGTCATGACACTGAACCTTTACAATAGAAGGACGACAAGTTTATGGGGATTCTACTGAAATGCTAAATCTGCTTGACGTCTCAGCAGATATAGTAAATAAGTCTATAAATTCACTTAACCTGAGGGATATCAGTTCGGCGCACATGTGATGCCTAATCACGCCAGTAAAAATCAATACTTTCCTGCAGAGTCAAAAAGCTTGTCCGACTCAATGACAGAATGAATGTCAATCAGGAGATGCAATACACAAGCATCATGATGCCCTTTCTATCTCGCTCCGTCACACGCATCCCTTCCTCGTTCTCATCCCCTCCAACTCCCTCTCTCTCGCTCCTCACCCCTCTTTCAAAGCTTCTCTTGACCCTGCTTTCTTTCATCTATCTCCAACAAACCTGAAGCTTCAAGATAGCGTCGCTGAAGAGTCTTCCAAGCCGAGTCCTCCCTCCCCTCGTCCCTCCTCTCACTCCCGCTACTTCAGTTGAGAAGTCATCGGATGGCACAGGTATGGGTTCACCGGGTGCTCCGCTTAGAGACGCTCTCACGATCACATACCTATTCCGTTTCCATGTAGTCTGTGAAGTTCTGCAGATGCACAACATATCGAGGACTTTAGTACGTTTGGGAGGGGGAGGGGGATGGGGAGGGGGATGGGGAGGGGGATGGGGAGGGGGTGGGGAGGGGAGGGGAGGGGAGGGGAGGGGAGGGGGGAGGGGAGGGGAGGGGAGGGGAGGGGGAGGGGAGGGGAGGGGAGGGGAGGGGGAGGGGAGGGGAGGGGGAGGGGAGGGGGGAGGGGAGGGGGAGGGGAGGGGAGGGGGAGGGGAGGGGGAGGGGAGGGAGGGGAGGGGGAGGGGGAGGGGAGGGGGAGGGGAGGGGGGAGGGGAGGGGGAGGGGGAGGGGAGGGGGAGGGGGAGGGGAGGGGAGGGGAGGGGGAGGGAGGGGAGGGGGAGGGGGAGGGGAGGGGAGGGGGGAGGGGAGGGGGAGGGGAGGGGGAGTCGGGAGAGAAGGGGACGATGAGGGGGAGGGAAAAGAGGGAGGGAGGGAGGGAGGGAGTCAGACCTCGGAGAGACGAAGCAGATTTCTTGACAACTTCCGTTCCGTTTCCCTGAACTAACACACAAGCATAGTAAACAGGGGTCTTAGGTAGCGTTTTCAAAATGTACAAAAAGACCATAACTGATCTTTTTCAATTACTTCAATCTTTTCTTTCGATTTCTGTTTTGACATTGATTTAATTGATGAAATTGTTGGGCTTTCAGGATCCAAGGCTTCCAAGAATTTGGAGCTTCTGTAACTTCATCACATCAATTTCTAGACCTTCAAGGCGGTTCAGATTTATTTCCTTTCGAAAAATTGCAAGATTTTCTTCCTCCAAACTTACCGAGAAGCAATCGACTCCTCCTCCGGGAGATCAGACTTTTACGAAAATTTGATAAAACCCTCGCTTCAATCCGAACCCTAAAATCACTATTGTCTCTGAACTCCCCCAAATTGGAAGGAAATACCGAACTTGCGGAGAAGCTTCCTCCGTCCACTCCTGACATCAGCAAGGAGGACGTCACACGTGTGGGCTGCAGTAAGGACAGAGCCGCCGCCATGGTGCGTCGGCTGCAAGGTTCAGGGTTTTAGCTTCAGGGTTTAGGTCGAATCTAGGGTTTCGCTCTGGAGGAAGAAGACCAATTAGGGTTCAATAGGGAGCCCAGCGCTGGGCTCTTCGGCACTCAGGAAGGTATTTGGCGGAAGCGACTGCCTACCCTCGAAAGCCCAAATCCTAAACCCTAAACCCAAGGGGCGCGCCTCCTGACGGCATGGAGGAATGGAAGCAGAGCAGGCGAAAGGGCCTGCATTGAGTTCACGCGTGATGCGCAGAGCGTTGCTAACCGCTCCAATCTGACCGCCGCTCATCAATAGTCACAAAAAAAACAGATTTGGCAATGATCAGGGAGGGAAAGGAGGTGCAGGAAGAGGAGCTAGAAGCGGCAGATTTGACCCTCCTGCAGCGCATGATTTTGCAAGCGGTCTGGGCACATGCGGCGGTTGTGGAACGCATGAAGGGCTGCATAGAAGCCCCTGAGGACCTTTATGGAATGCAGATTGGTGCAAGTGTTTTGGGACTCTTTGAGCCGTTTAGAAATGAGGAACGCGGAATGAATAAAGCGTTTCCTGTACTGGATTTTGGTAGAATCATCGTCTGCAGCTCTGCCAAGATGCAAACAGACAGTGTTCGAAAGTCAATAGGAGCTAGAAGTCAATAATTTTATTTTCAGCAATTGAAGCGAGCTGGCATGGGAATGGTTTTTAGATTTTTACTTTTGCATAGTACTTTTTCCAACATTTTGCAAGATTTCAACCAACTAGGGTCAAAACTTGTCAAACTTGAAAAAACTCCGAGCGAGGACGAGCTCGAAATTAGTACATTTTTTCTAAGGAAGGCGAGCAAACGCGTACTGTTTTCGAAACAAATCCCGGAGCGAAACTCATTGACTGGCCCTAGCGCGCTGAAGCAGGAACAGGGAGAATTACACTCTGGAGGATTGGCATGGCATGAGCGCCGTGTTGATGTGGATGTGGATGTGGATGTGGATGTGGATGTGGATGTGGATGTGGATGTGGATGTGGATGTGGATGTGGTACCACCGCCCTTTGGTTTGGTTTGGTCCACCTTCGAGGCACATTGCTACTTATGACACAACTTGAACAACAACTTAATCTTGTCAATCTCAGCTTCTTGCTACTTCCCCTCATCTCAATGGATACATGATACCCCCTTTCAAACATGGCATCGGTCATTGTTTGGTTTTGCCATATCAGTTTACATTGGTTCGATTTTTTTTCTTTTATTTATGTTCATAAACCTGATGGCGTCAACAATCTCGAGATGAATGCCTGTTCACTCTCACGATCCCATGCATGCATGCATGCGTTGTCGAGCATCCATCCATACATGACATGCATCCATCCACACATCATGCATGCATGCCATGCCATGTCATGGGTGGATGGATGCATGGTATGGCCTCGTCTCCCGCGTGCCAAATTCAAACGCCGCCCTTCAAAATGCGGGCGAGCAAGATGCGCGTTCCGCCTCCGTCTGTTCTCTACCTGCCGTTGGGATTAGGGCAAGGATTAGGGTTAGGAATAGGGTAAGAGTTAGGGTTAGGGTTAGGGTTTGGGATAGGGTTAGGGCGGGTTACAGTAAGATTAGGGCAGGAGCTTTTCAGCCTAACTGGCGTCCATGGAGAACATCGCGAAGGGGCGGCTGGTGGAGGAGCGCAAGGCATGGCGGAAGAATCATCCGCATGTCAGTGCATGCTCCCTTACAGCTCCTGCACACCCTCTTCGCCCCCTTGTGTTTGTATTCTATTTCGATGACTAGACAGCGCAGTAAAAGGGGGTCCAGTTAGAGAAGTCAAGGATTGAAAACTACACCAGGAATCAGGGAGCCGTCTCACCGTCTATTAACTTTTCTTGACTGTCCATGCTATTGCTGCTGTCCTTTTTGATAACGCGTGCGTGCCCTAAAATCCATGGCCTGAAGTTGGGAAAACCCTTGAAGCCTGTTGGCCCTGATCTCTGCATGAATAAGCAAACGTTTAGTCGCCAATCACCATTTCTGCCCGGACAGAGTAATATTTTCATCGCCGCATCAGCAACAGCGTCGATGCAAGATTGGATCATTAGTGAAGGCCAAGGAAGAGATGACGACTCAATTTATTGTCGGCTGTCATGTTTTTTTGGCATATCACTAAAACCGAACGATATCCAATCGTGATCCATTTCTATGTGCAGGGATTCGTGGCCCGCCCTGAGATTGCTGGTGATGGTTCAACTGATTTGATGACATGGAAGTGCATCATTCCCGGGAAGAAGGACGTGAGTACAACCTAGACCTTTCACTGCAGGGATAAACTAGGAATTTCCTGGACGGTCGCAATTGCCCAATTCGTCCCATCCATCTGCACAAGAATTGGTCGCGAAAAAAATGGACGTAGTTATCCTGTTAAAAGCTTGCACGCTTGCAACAATCATATGTTTTCTAACTATAGAGGAAATCCTGCTCCGGTTTTGCTATTCGTGAAAAGAGACCAAGGCTATCGTATGTCCTTGTGATTCTTTTTGTGACGCTTTTTTGGCTGTTTTCTATGCAGACTGATTGGGACAACGGATATTTTCCAATCACCATGCACTTCAGCGAAGATTATCCGTCAAAGCCGCCCAAGTGCAAGTTCCCTCCCAATTTTTTCCATCCAAACGTGTACCCTTCTGGCACAGTCTGTCTCAGTATTCTTAATGAAGACTATGTAAGTCGTGAACAGCGCCTCTTTCTTCAATTACTGCAGCATTGGATTCTCTTGGAAACAACAAATGACTCTCATTCTGAGAGTTTTTTTTTTGTGCATATGCCTTTGCGCGATTCCCATTACCTTGTACCTTAAATCGCTCTTGTTTGAGAAGCAAGATGAGAGTGTTTACAGACATTGAATTGTCGCAGGAACTTTGCATTACACCTTGATGTTGTTGTATGAAAAGGTTCGAGGTCAACCAGTCAGTATTGGATACAAATAGACTAGAATCAGGAGATTCTTTTCAAGTAGTGACTATTGGGGAAGTCTCTGGAGGTAGATTTTAATTCCAACAGTTTTTCTTTTTCATTTTTCTGGTGTCTGCTTCCCTGGCTGAATCCAGCTTGTTGCCCGGATTATGACGATTCTGCAAAAGGTTTAGCACTGAAAGGCTGATGTTATATGTAAAAATCCCGAAACTCAGTCAGTGTGTCAATCGTGTCATTACGCGATAGCAGGATTTGTGTCTGTGTATTAATGCTTTTGAAGAATGATTGTTTCTGAAAGAATGAATGGCTGTTTGTGGTACAGGGCTGGAGGCCAGCAATTACCGTGAAACAGATCCTGGTGGGCATTCAGGAGCTCCTTGACCAGCCCAACCCGAATGATCCTGCTCAGACGGAAGCTTACACTCTGTTCATTCAGGTATTGTGCTTTCCTCCTCATGTTCAATGGTGTAAGTATGTAAACTGACATGAGCTAGTATCATGCCGACATAAAGCTAGCTGCAGTAGTTTGTTTGGGTGTTTGGGTGTTTGGGTGCCATTAGTGGGCAAGCGAAGGAACGAGTGATCTTGAACGTAAATAAGTTGTTGTCATGAATTTAGAACCTACGGCATTTTCACCACCTTATTGGGTTGTTGAGTATGCCTTGCGACGTTTTCCAGACGATTCTCTGCGCCTGTTTAGCCCCTACGTGTACATATAGTGACAGTGCTAGTAATTTTCCTTCAACTCACCATTAAGTACGACTTAGTCGTGTATGCAATGGGGAATCACGTGGCTGAACACTCCCATTGCGAAGAGTGGGGGGAGAGACTGAACTTGTAATGAACCGCTTAGCACCATAGATTTTCCTTCAGAAGATATCAGTGCAGTCTTGCTGGATGGAACATGGAATTGCGCGTTAAGTCTCCTTTACAGCATCACCAGGTTCTCCAATTGTCTAATGAAGTCCTCGATGTTAATCATACTTTCTGATCAGTCGTTCTTTCTCACTTACACTTCACTGAAGTGCCTGATTCAATGCTTCAGGACCGAGAAGAGTACAACAGGAGAGTGCGGCAGCAGGCTAAACAACATCCCTCCAATATCAGTTAGTGGCTTGAGCAGGTGACAACTTCATTCGCTTACTGCAGCCTCTCTCGCATTGTATAGACTTCCAATCACAAGAGAAGGGAAACTTCACTGGCTGGAGAACATCATCAGAAGGGATAGCGCAGCTACAATGATGAGTGCGGCGCTCTCAGTATTGCAAGGAGCGCTCTCTTTCTCGCTCTACCTCTCTCTCGCTCTCTCGCTCTCTCGCTCTCTCTGTCGCCCTCTCCCTCTCAGCTTACCCTCTCGACTATGAGGTCCGTTCACAGTGATAGAACAGAAGACAGATAGTTCCTTGTAGATGGGCGCTGTTGAAGCACGCACGGTGGATGGTGGTAAGACTCTCTTATTGTCGTGGGACCCAAAAAAAATCGGTTAATGTCGTAGTTGGAGATGTGACGAGGGACGTAGACATGTGGTGGGGGATCATGGACTGTAGGAAACAATAGAGGGGCACTCTGTATTGACCGGCTGGTTCATTTGTGGCCATATGAGTCCGCAGTGTCTTCAATGCGCTGAGACTTCTCATCCATGATATACATATCATACGTCATCATACAGTATTAGCGGTCAGGAAATAAAACATTCTAATTCTTTTGTCCTTTTAAATCTGGGGGAGTGTGGTCACGATGTTGGAGCTGTGTGAGTTTGGCAAAATTTGGATTGTGTCCAAGGCAGCGTGCTTATGTGGCTTTGGTTTTCAGATAACGAAAAGATAATGTAGGTGTACTCTATTTGTGTAAAAGATTGTTATATTTAAGACCTTTTATGCTGCCGTCCTAGCTCAGCTGGTAGAGCGCCAGGCTCTTAACCTGGTGGTCGTGGGTTCGAGCCCCACGGACGGCGAGAGTCGATATTGTTCATTTTCACCTTATATCGCCATAACATTCGTCTTTGCCAAGATTTTTGCCGAGGAAGGGCTAATATTCCTCCAACCTGCACATCATGAAGTCCCGGGCCGGCTCGCCGCTAGGGATGGCCCGCGTTATAAATTCCGAATACATTATATATTTTACAACGGGTTTAAATTTAGTAATATATTACAAAGTAAAACACTTTATTACATATATTATTATACCCACTCGTTTTGAACAATTGACGGCCGTATGACCGTACGAGTACGGTCGTACGGTCGTACCATACCAAAATTAGGTCGTTTTGGCGTTGGCGTTGCGAAATGCGTCCGTCTGGTTCACTCTGTCTGCTCGTGCTCGTGCTCGCCGCCGAGAGGCAGGAACATGTACGGTCGTACATGTTGTTGTTGTTGTTGTTGTTGTGACCGTACATGGTGTAAAGGCGTTGTAAAGTAATATATATCAGCCGTTATCTAGTCGTCACAGTTGTATAATATAATATATATTATATAGTCGTAATTAATCCATCCCTACTCGCCGCGACTCATGCATGCATGGCCTTCCACCCCCACTCCAGCATGAAGAGCATGAACACATGACATGGCGCTAGAAAGCCGTGGGATGCATGCGCATCATCCGGCGGGAGGGCCGGCCAGGCTTGCCTCGCTGGATGCGCGGCAGGAGAGAGCAGGCACCATGCGGGCAGTTGGTTCCCCGATCTCGACGGCAAAACAGGAACGTGGAAACAAGAGCACGATCTCGTCGAGAATTATTGGGAACGAGACGCAGACTGTATCTGTTGTAAAGTAGACGCCGTCCGTGGGGCTCGAACCCACGACCACCAGGTTAAAAGCCTGGCGCTCTACCAGCTGAGCTAGGACGGCACATGTTTCAAATTGTAAATGTATAATTATAATTTTATATCTGACATACTACCCGACGGGTCCGCATCTGCCGCGTTCGCTCCGACCCACCAGGTTCACTGCACCGGGACGGGTATTCGTCCCAAATGTCTCCTTTCTTGCCCGTACTTCTGCCCGAAATCAACGGTCAAGACCACTTAAAACATATGCGAACCACTCACTGTACGCCACATCGGCTCCAAACTTCTGTCTCCTTACGTCCAAATGCAATGTACTGATCGTTGCATCCCCCCTGGACATGCGCCGTTTGTCGTCCTGTCCAGGTGGACCGCCACGTCATCGAGCCCGGCCGGCAAACACGCCGGCCGGTCAACGTTTTGGCCCCATTTTCCTGCTGGCCGGCAGCAAAAGCGCCGGCCCGTCGTGCCGGCGCGTGCGCTGGCGGGTACTTTCTCCGGCGGGTGCCCCCGCACGTGTGAATGGTCTGGAGGGAAAGTGCTCCCGCAGGGAAAGTGGGAGGCGAGGACTGTGGGCAAATGGGGGGGAGACACGTCGCACTACCGCAGGGCGGTGGGTAAGAGAATGCAGGGGGGGAGGGGGAGTGGGAAAGGGAGAGGGAGAGAGAGGGAGAGGGAGAGGGAGAGGGAGAGTTTGAGAGAAAGGGAGAAAGAGTGGGCGAGAGGGAGAGAGGGAGAGAGATAGAGGGGGAGAGAGAGAGAGGGAGACACTTTAGTATAATAGAAGAGGAAATTGAAGTACTGGGGGGTGTCAAGATAACCCTTTATACTTTAAATATTTATCCTCCTTACTTGATAAGTGTACGCATGCTCCCTTAAGCTTCTTGGTTCGAGTTCTTTTTTTAAAGTTTAATATTAAATTGAGTGAAGTTTCTTGAAAAGGGCTGAAAAAATGAACAACCCGTTTCCGAGAGAGCCTCCGGAGCTCCCTCTCGTGAAGGGAGGGCTCCTGTTCCATGCCCAAGACATTCCGTTACAAAAATTCGGAGCAGGCGAGGAGTTCTCTGTGAGGTGGGACCCACAGAACGGCGGAGCTCTGCAAGTATGGCACAACAGGTTGGCAAACCAGCTATGACCTGAAGGACAATACGTCATCCAACAATGGTGGGAGAGCGAGCGAGAGAGCGGGGGGCGAGAGAGAGAGGGAGAGGGAGAGTGGAAGAGAGGGAGAGGGAGAGAAGGAGAAAGGGAGAGAGAGAAAGAGGGAGGGGGAGAGAGGGAGAGGGAGGGGGAGAGGGAGAGAGAGAGGGAGAGGGAGGGAGAGGAAGGGAGAAGGGGGGAGGGGGACAGGGAGAGAGAGAGGGAGGGCGAGGAAGGGAGAAGGGGGGAGGGGGAGAGGGAAAGTGGGAGAGAGAGAGAGAGAGAGAGGGTAAAAGCAGATTACGATCAGAAGTTTGAAGGCAATTCTCGTACTTTTTGGGCATTCGCTAATGCTGAGCTGGAAGGGAGGAGAGCGTTGTGAGAGAGATCGTAGGAGGGATGAAGGGGAGAGGTCTGACTCACATTTTGGGGCAAGCAGTGAACCGGATCGGGTCCTTTGGAGCTCCCTCCCGGGAGAGTCCTTTGTTACGGCGGCGCTTTCGAGAGAGAGTGTGAGAGAGAGCCATGGATCGTACGCAGTGGGAGAGAAGGTGGAGCTCATATGCAGGCACCAAACAGGCAAGCAAACTTTGATCCTTACTAGTCATGTTAGCCCCATGCTTTGCACATGCTCCTTCATTCCAATGAGAAACAATCCTTGCTAGCATTGATTCTTTTAATCATTTCAGAAATAGAATGGGTCTTAGAGAAAAGTTGGGATTGGAGGTGATTGATCACTTGCATGACGATAATGATGAAGGGGTTGGCTTTCACTCTGCAGTTGAATTCATTACCACTTTTAACCCAAAGGAGATCGGCACCATAGACCGATCCAAAGCTGTCACAGACTATGTCAGAGCCCTCTCGAAAGGAGAAGGAAAAGGGGAAGAGGAAGACGAAGAAGATGAAGAAGAAGAAGAGATCTCAGATTTGTCTCAAAGGTCTCTCATTCGACTAAGTTCCGACTCTGACTCGGACGCATCATCCGGAATACAGGAGGTGTTGCAATTTGACTCGGACGAGTCGACTTCAAGCAGTGTGTTTGAATTGGCCAGCCAAGATTCGGAACTTGACTCAACTGTGTTCTATGAAACCAACATTGGAGAAACGGCACAAAACATAGAAAGTCAGAGTGAGGTTTCTAAGCAAGAGCTGCTTCTGTTGAATGAGGAAAAGGAGGGTCAGAAACTTGTAGTTGGAGGGTGGCTATTTGTAGATATTGAGGAAGCTGAAGAGTGGATGAGGACTAATGAGCAAAAGGGAAGCTATAGAGGAGGCAAAGGTAGGTGGAGACCCACATTTTTGGACCACCATATGATGGAAATTTCTGAGGAAGAAGAGCCGAAAAATGGAGCGGCTCGGTATTGGCTGATATTTGAAGAGGCAGAACATCATAGGCTTAGTTTTACTGTCACTTTAGAGCAGCCACCGTATTTAAAGGAGCAGTTTGAGGAGTACAGCGATGCATGCAGGTCTTCAGAGTATGGAGAGAGCGAAGAATGCGGAGGAGTAGTAGGTGATAACTACATTCAATCAGACGATGAAACTCGATTCTCGGAGGATAGTATGAGCTTAAGCAGAAGAATCCGTCGCAGTATGCCTCTGGATATTAAAAATTCTGCAGATATTGCTCGTGGAAAGGCTAAGGAAAAGTACCTTCAAATGTCGATCCCCCGGCATTCACTTGAGTGGCTATTTGGAGAGTCGCCGATTCCTGCATTCAGTTTAGCAGGAGGAGGAGGAGGAGGAGGAGGAAAAGGAGGGAGAGGGGGAAAGGGAGGGGGGATTCATTCAGCTTCTAATCCAAATCTCCTCTCCAATTCAAGATACAAAAATGGGGTTGCTTCTTTAAACATAAACCGGACTGCAACATACTCCCCCCGACCGATTGTTATTTCTTTATCCGCTCCTTCTTTATCAAGGACGGAAGCCATTAGGGTTAGGAAAACAGCAAGCAAAGATGTGATTTGGGGGTCTCAAGGAAATGGAAAGCTCCGAAGTCAGAAGTTTCAACTAAACAGGATTCAACTCACTTATGCATCCCAACAAGATGAACGGATATTTGGGTTTGGAGAACAGTTTTCTTACCTGGATATGAAGGGTCGCAGGGTACCGATTCTTGTACAGGAGCAGGGCCTAGGCCGAGGAGACCAGCCTATTACAGCTGCTGCAAATTTAGTTGCACACAGGTGAAATTTTTTTCTTACACTGCTGACTTTTTTGGAGGATTTTGATGCCAAAGTTAGGTCATTCGACCTTGAACTATGTTCTCATTCATCTTTTCTTTCTGCTTTCTCTGCTCTCAGGGTTGGAGGTTCTTGGCATACAACTTATGCCCCAGTGCCGCATTACATCACATCTGAAATGAAGTCGCTCTACCTTGAAGGATATCGCTATGCTGTTTTTGACCTGCGATTGAATGACAGAGTACAAGTACAGGTAGGGGCTCTCCCTCCAATCCCTCCTTGCCTTCCTGTCATCTCTTTCCTTCTCCCGCTATCAATACTTTTTCATTTTTTTTTTTTTTTTTTTGCTATCTCTATCAATTTTACCCTGATTCTAAGAGCCTGCTTCTTGTTTCAGGTCCATGGCCGCAGATTGAAAGGGTTTATCATCCATGGCCGCAATCCTGCAGAGCTCATAGAGCGATACACGGCAGCCATTGGACGCATGAGGGAGCTTCCAAGATGGATATTGAAAGGAGCGATCATTGGAATGCAGGGTGGAACTGAGAGAGTTCGAAAAGTTTGGGAGCAGTTGAAGGAACACAAAGTGCCCGTTTCTGCCTTTTGGTTGCAGGTGAAAAATCTCTGAACATATGTCCTATCTATTGCCGATTTGAGTAAGAGCAGCTCAGAAGGATCGTAGAGTGGTTATGTTTTCCGAGTTGACATGCATGCATTGTTTTGAACAAGGATTGGCTTGCTTAAAGTTCAGACACAGTTTCAAAATGGTGGAGAATAAGTTGTTTGGGTTTGCTGACTGCTCGTGCATTCATTCTGTTGCACTCACTCAGTCACTTTTCATTCTGTTGTTTCATTTTGTTGTTGTTTCGTTTTGTTGTTGTTTTATTTTGTTGTTGTTTCATTTTGTTGTTGTTGCTGTTGTTGTTCAGGACTGGGTCGGTCAGCGGAAAACAAGCATTGGATGGCAGCTGTGGTGGAATTGGGAGGTGGACTCGGACCATTACCCGCAGTGGGAAAAGCTCACTGCTGATTTGAAGAGCGAGGGAGTTCGAACCATGGCATATATCAACCCTTTCATTGCACCTGTAAGCACCATCATGCTGCTCTTGCATGGTGCATCCTTTACCTTGTTTTTTTATTATTTTGATGAAGACTCCCCCATATCTGTACATTTGCTACTTTCAGCGAGTATAAATGCAACGTTTTCATGTGGCTAATTTGCTTTCACACTTTTTCTAAATGATTTTGTCTGAGCAGTCTGATGAGAAGTCGAACCGAAGGCGAGACTTCTTCAAAGAAGCTTTGAGTAAAGACTATTTATTGAAAAACAGGAAGGGAGAGCCGTACTTTATTCCAAACACAAGCTTCAGTGCGGGCATGGTTGACATCACCAATCCAGATGCGAAAGCATGGCTGAAAGAGATCATAAAAGGAATGACTGCTGGAGGGGTCCAAGGATGGATGGCTGATTTTGGAGAAGCTCTTCCCTTTGACTGCGTTCTCTTTTCAGGTAAAGCAGTTATGATAGTTTCCAAAATACAGTCAATGACAATGACAGAACGATTTGATGCTAAATGCATGGCAGTGAAACGTAAACGGCAGCTGTAACATCGTTTTCTTACTTCTTACATCATTCGTTTTCATACTTCTTGCAGGCGAAAATCCTGCCGATGTACATAATCGCTATCCCGAGCTTTGGTCAGAACTCAATAGAGAGGTTGTGGAGGAGAGGGAAGAAGAAATCGCAAAGGAGAAGCAGCAGCAGCAGCAGCAGCAAGCAATTGGAGATGACGAAACTTGGAACTCTGAAGTTCGGACGGCAGAAAATGACGATGAAGACAAGCATGTTTTCTTCGCCAGAGCAGGATATAGAAACAGTCCAAAATCTGCAACTCTCTTCTGGGAAGGAGATCAAATGGTTAGCTGGCAAAGGCATGATGGAATTAAGAGCTCGGTAACTGGTCTTCTCAGCGGCGGACTTTCTGGATTTTCCCTAAATCACAGGTAAAGCAAGCAAGCGAGCAAGCAGCTCTGTTCGTCTCACAATTTTCTTGAAAACAGGCACAGATATTGATCAGATTTAACGAGTATGTGGATGTTTGGATGCAGTGATGTTGGCGGATACTGCACTGTGGATCATCCTTTACTCAAAATTCACCGCAGCGAGCAGCTTCTCATGCGATGGATGGAGGTTAATGCGTTTACGACTATCTTCCGCACTCATGAGGTGGGCAGGTTGTCTCCATAACATGCATTTCAGTTTTTGAGGGGATGCAAGGCAGAGAAATGGCAGAAAAAGGCACAGAAAGTTTTACTTTTGTCTTGTTTGTATATTGCAGGGCAACTCTCCAGCATCCAATGCTCAATTCTACGATAACTCGACGACTATGGCCCAGTTTGCACGTTGTGCAAATATTTACAAAGCATGGGAGTTTTACAGGATACTTCTTGTCAAGGCAAGTGTTCTGATAAGAATCTGTTTGCACTGCTTGTCAATCTGTCCTCTAAAGAGAAAAAAATGCATGCAGATAATCTGCAACCTTTCTATTCCGCAACTGCAAACCTAACGACAGAAGAATCCATAGGCATCATTCAACGTTAACATTCCGTTTGTGTTCTTTTGAGCAGGAAGCAGCTGCAACCGGAATGCCAGTTGTGAGACACATGTTCCTTCATTATCCGCATGACCGAACAGTTTACAAACTGGTCTATGAACAATTTCTTGTTGGAACGGAGCTTCTTGTAGCTCCTGTTTTAGACAGAAACTGCAGCCAAGCACAGGCATACCTGCCTGCTGGTGATCAATGGGTGCATCTCTGGACCGGAAAGGTAATGAAAATAGCTGTTTCTTCAACTTCTTCTGCGATATCTTATCAATTTTTGCAAACACGCGCGTAGAAAACGGTGTGCTTTCTTTGCATGTTTGCAAAAACCCTGACGCTCGACTCTGGTAAACCACTTGCAGACATATGGAGCCCATCCTGACGGCAAGATTGGAGTGAAGGTATCTGTGGATGCTCCAATTGGTTTTCCCGCCGTGTTTTTGAAGAAAGGTTCAACAATTGCAGATGAATTTCGGAATAATCTTGTTTCTGTCGGAGTTCTTGAAGAAACGGCACACGCTTAGAGAAGAAGACGGCGAAGTCGGCTCCTTCTCCATTGCTCGGATGGTTTTCTAAGGCTTAGGATTGTTAGGAGTTTGATTTGCCTTTTATTGCCTTTAGAAAAGTTGAGAGCACGCCCTTATTTTTGCAGGTTTTCCGTCTGTATAAATGTATTTCGCTTCAAATGTAGGTCAGGACCTGCTGCACTCCAGCATATTTCTGTATATTTCAGCAATTCTTTTTAGTCTTTTTTAGAGGAGCAGCGCTTCCCGTGTGAATCTTTTTTTCTTGTGAATAGTCATGAAGCTGAAATCAGTAAAAGATGAGGCATTGCTCCCATTCATTGCAAAGAAACTTTCATGGGAATGCAAGTGAGCATGGCAACGATTCATTCACTTACAGGCCTTCCCTGTTTGGAGAAATGGTCAGAGTGAACTGACACGCAAGCTGCCTTCACATCTTCAATCTGCTGCACATTAAGCATTTGAAACTCATCTCCTTTCTTGCAAGCTGCAACGACCTCATAATGTTGGCTTCAAATGAAAACGTTTCACATCTTTCAAAAATCACAACACCACACATTTCTTCAGTCTTCCCTTCCCTTTCCCTTCCTCCCAATTTCCTCCACAGATGGGCCCAAGCGAGAGCCAAATCCCTCCCTTGTCCTTCTCAGTTCCCTTCACTAGCCCCACTTTCTAAACCACGAATTCCCTTCCTGCATTATGGCGTACATAGCCAATCACGACTCGCCAAGTGTACAACTTGTACACGTGGCGCGTCGTCATTGGCTGTTGCTCGCTTTCAAGCTCGAAGGAGCCTCTTTCCCCTCCCTCCCTCTTTCTCCGTTCCTTCCACTCTCCTTCTCTCCCTCGTCCAAGCTCTCCCTGCTGCCGCGAAGCCATGGCTTCCCCGGGGCACGACCACGACAGCTGCGGGGTTCCTGCAGTCCCCGGAGCCCCCTCCTCTTCGTACGCGCTGCTCTCTGTCGAGGAAGCCACCTCCATCGTGCTGGCGCATGCCCTGCGCCTGCCTGTCGTCACGCTGCCCTTCAACGCTGCCTATGGCTCCATGTTGGCAGAGACGGTCTATGCGAGGGAGCCTCTGCCGCCATATCCTGCATCTATCAAGGTCAGCGCTAAGCCTCCTTTTTCTGCTACTGCTCGCTTCCAATTCTCGGCTTTCAAACCTTAAAACTCTCATGATAGGCCTGCTTTCCAAAGCATTGGAAGTCTTGTGGAATTCTAAACATCCCTGAGAATGGACGGAATTCTGAGCGTCGAAAAGATGGCAAAGCAGGGAAATGTCTGAATGCTTTAGCTGCTATATTAAGCTTTTCCGAGGTTCGGCAACTTTAAGGCACTCCTCATACCTTTTCATGATCCTGTAAAGCCCTCTCCAACTATCACAATGCGGCTACAACTTGAAAACTAAGGTTATGGTTATGAAAGGTGCTGTGCACGCAATGCGTTCCGTTATTGCGTAACTGAATGCTGGCCGGAGTCGTTACGTGATTTCAGTCCAGAATTTTTTTCATGGCACGAATGAACCACGGTTCTTTTGGAAAGGCTCTACGAGCATTGCCTTGATAAAAAGAATTGCGCCTGCTTCATATTTGCTGTCTTTGATCACTCAATTTTTCATCTGTTTCCTTCGCTTCCTCTTTTTTCTTGCTCTCTATAGGATGGTTATGCTGTTATCGCTGAGGACGGCCCTGGAGAGTATCCAATAATTGCTGAAGCACGGGCTGGAGATGACGCAGCCAATGTAGTGGTGACACCTGGCACGGTGGCTTACATTACCACTGGAGGTAAGGCCTTTTTCATTTTTTTTTCATTTTTTGGGTTGTTTTTTTTGAAATCTGTGCCCCTTCTCACTTGGACAACGTCTGAATATTTATGCACTTACACATTACATTTTCTTTTTGTAAGTTTCCATCGCTAATTGCACTGCATATGCCCTTAGAGGTCTCGAGACAATGGTCCTGCGTAGACACTCTCCAAAAAGAAAAAATGCACTTTAAAGTATTTTCCTTGTTTTCTTGTCTTTCTTTTCACTCCAATTTCTTACATGCAAAATGCGCATGTAGCGCTGTGGATGAAAGAAACAGCATAAGTCGTGAGGAGAACAATTTCACATTGTCCGTTTCCTTCTAGTTGAGTACTTTATTTGGTTTCAAAGTGCAGGCCCTGTGCCCGAGGGAGCAGATGCAGTCATTCAAGTAGAAAATACATTGCCACTGCCCGATGGAGAAAATAACCAGAAGAGAGTGAAGATTGTGAAGGGCGCAAAGAAAGGCGAAGATATTCGACCTGTGGTAAATTTTTTCCCTTGTTTTCACGTCCAGACTAGACTAGACTAGAACAAGACATGTCTAGAGCAGACAAATCAACAGACACATCTTTACTGTAAACTCTCTGCTCTTGTTCTTTTGAGAACACATACAATTCAGTCTTGCGAGGAACTTCACCAATTTTTTTTTTTGGCTTCACCCTGCAGGGCTCTGACATTACGGAGGGGGAGATAGTTCTGAAAGCGGGCGTCGTAATCAAGGCTGCAGAAATTGGCCTTCTTGCAGCCGTGGGGGCTACTGAAGTGAAGGTACGATTTTCCAGCCACGCACGCCTGTACTTTGTCACGCTTTGTTTATCTAAATGAAAGACATCGGAGTTAATCCAGTTACTCTCGCACCTCCCTTCTCCTTGCCAACGATTACCTCCCATATCTCCTCTCCATGGGTAGTCATCAGGATGATTGGAGCAGAGGTAGTTGTCCGCCTCTGGTCGCATATGTACTCTTGAACGGTGGGATAGAACTGGTGACGTGGCATTGATTACGTGGCATTAGTGACGTGGCAGGTGTATCCGAAGCCCATGGTTGCTGTGCTCTCAACCGGAGATGAACTGGTGGACCCACAAGATAGAGCCACCCCGGGCCGCGGAATGGTAGGCTGTACCTTGCTCGGCAGAAAGTGGGAGAGGGTGAATCTTTGAAGTGGAATTTTAGGGTTTCAGGGTTGTGTTTGACCTTCCTATGTTCAGGATCTGAGGGCTCTTATTTGGAAAGAGCTTCTCTTATCGTTTCCCTTCGTCTCCTTTCTCCTCTCATACGTTTTTTTTAGTAAACTTTTGCCCTCTTTATTTGCTTTGGCCTCGAACTTCTGGATAAAGTTCTAAAATGAAATTCAATGTTACCGTGTTGACAGATTCGAGATGCAAATCGGGCAATGCTTTTAGCTGCAGCAAGCAGCCATGGCTGCCGCACAATGGATCTTGGCATAGCAAGAGATGTAGAAGGAGACTTGGAGAAAAAGTTGGATGCTGCACTTGAAGCGAAATGTGACATTTTTATTACCACAGGAGGGGTGTCTATGGGGGATCGGGACCTCGTCAAACCACTTCTAGAAAGAAGGGGGAAAGTCCACTTCGGAAGGGTGAGATTTTGATGCCTTTTTTTACCTTCTGCTCATCCCTTTCATTTCAAACTGGGTCACCTAATGCTTAACGCTCAATAGAGTGAGTGACATGCAGGTTTTGATGAAGCCGGGAAAGCCGCTGACATTTGCTACTATCGATATTCCTGTGGGAGAAAGAGGAAGCCATAGAGTCTTGGCTTTTGCTCTGCCTGGAAACCCTGTCAGCGGAGTTGTCTGCTTCAACCTCGTTGCTGTACCCGCTATTCGAAAGCTTTCAGGCCACGCCGATCCCTCCCTTCGAAGGTGCGGTTTATAATGCCTTTTGTGCCCTTTTTCCAGCTCCCCTCCCCCCCTTTCTCCGCCTCTTCTATTCCTTTTCAAAACCCCACTATAGCCCATGTCTTACAAACCCTTTCTATCGCAAGCCAATGTGATTAACATGTCACTACCATGTTGTAATTCTCAACGATTTTGCTTGTTGATCACAACCTACGTGGGAGAGGTAACAGAGTGCAGGCACGTGTGAAGCAGCCTCTGAAGCTCGATCCGGAACGTCCTGAGTATCATCGCTGCACTTTGCGTTGGGAGGGAGATGATGGAACCGGTCAACCAGGGTATCTCTTCCTCCTCCTTCTCTCCTTCTTTCTTCCTCCTTCCCTTTTTTCCTTTTTCTGAAGTTGATGGTCTTGAAAGCCCTCAAATTTTGGGAACCGTATTCCTTGAACACATCTCTCGTAGATGACGCTTTTTTAGATGGGGAAGTGAGTAGAACTCAAGACAAACATTTTCCAAGGTTTCGTTCGAGGGATGCATGGAGACTATCCTTACGTTCTAACTTTGCCATTGGATGAATCTCTCTATGCAGACTAACGAATATGAAACTTGCCCTTTTTCATGAGCAACATATTTGATGTGCAGCTGATTCAAACCCTATCTTTCACACTTTCTGTTTGGAAACAGCTTTGTCGCAGAAAGTACAGGCCGTCAGATCAGCAGTCGCCTGCTCAGTATGAGATCAGCCAATGCCCTTTTGGAGCTTCCTCGAGTTGCTGGAATTCTGCGTTCCGGGACACTCGTTTCGGCCCTTTTGATCGACGATATAGCTACCATGCCTACTCCCTCCTCCCCTATCCCTATCTGCCCTCCCACTGCGGCATCTCCAGTGCCCCCTAGGGATGGTGGCAGCCATGGGGAACATATGCATGGGGGCCATAGCCATGGGCATAGCCACGGGAAGCACTCGCATACGGGTCATAGCCATGGAGAAATGCGGCATGAAGGGAGTGGGCATGGAGAGAGTGAGAGGGGAGTGAAGAAGGTGGAAGAGGATAACGGGGAGAATGTAGTGAAGGTGGCCATTTTGACTGTCAGCGACACCGTGGCAGCTGGGCGTGGACCTGATCGAAGGTGAGTTCGTTACAGAGGAAAAGAGGAGAGGAAAGAAGAATCTTGTTTCAAGAAGTGGGAAGAAGTGGGAAGAAGTGGAAAAGCGCAAGCCGAAACTTTACTATAGAATCCATTCTTCAGTTTCTATACACACAAAATAATGTCAGTTATACATTTTTTAGCTGATTTCAGCTTTCCTGGCCTGAGATATGCAGTGGGCCAAGAGCTGCAAGTGCTGTGGAAGCGTTGTCGGAGCGGTTGGGAGGAGCTTCCGTAGTAGCCATGGCAGCTGTGCCGGATGAGGTAGAAGCAATACAGACAGTGCTGAAGAAGTGGAGTGATGAGGAGAAAGTGAACCTCATCATCACAACAGGTAGGAACAGAGACTCTTTCTTCTCACTATTGAAAAGATGTCAGATATTAAGTGTGAAAGTTTTTCGACTCTAGAGTGTCGTCCAAGACTGCTTTTTCAAAACAATAACTCTTCAACTCTAGGCTTCTTTCTTGAAACCCCTAACTGATCAACCAACAACAACAACAGTCAACAGTACATTTTCGAACTCCTAACTCTTCATGTCATCTATGTAGCCAGCTGCAGTATTCGGCCAGCTTAATCAATACTCTGTCAAACTGAAGAACTGTGATACCTTCGTCAGAGATATTGCTCCCTCATTCTATTGTTCTTCCATCTACCTCTCCTGTTTTCGGCCTTTGCTTCAAATGAATGATCAGGTGGAACTGGCTTTTCGCCGCGCGACGTGACACCGGAAGCTACCAAGCCATTGCTGGAGAGGGAGGCGCCTGGACTTGTTCACGTCATGCTGGCGGAGAGCTTGAAGGTGCTTGTGACTTTTATGTATTTTTTCGCTCCAAACTTGTCTGATTATGTTACAATGTATATTTTGTTGTTCTTAGACTGAACGACCTACTGGTGTTGGATGACTTGTGAACCCTGACCACAGGTGTTTTTCTATGTTGAAGATAAACATCGAGTATTTGGACCCCATGGCTTTTGCTTTGGCTTTTGCATTGCAGTATACTTTTTGGAGATGATTGGAGTCAGCTACTCTTAAATCAATGGCCATTTTGCTCCTATTGTTGGTGAAAATCTGAAGGAGTGGATGTGTGGCCCTATCGCAGGTGACACCAACGGCTATGCTGTCGAGAATGGCAGCCGGAATTCGTGGAAGCTCGCTGGTCAGTCATCACCAGTCCCCTCTCTCTATCCTCCCCGTTCCTTCTCCCATCGTTTTTGAATCAGTCAACAGGCCCTCTTTCTTGTTTGATGAACAAAATGGAAAACCAAATCACCATGCATCAAGTCTTCTACTTGCATCGCAATTTTCATGGCAAGTGACTCGAGTGCAGCAATCCAGGCGCTTTGTTGCATGCAACAACAATCTTGTTGTCGTCGTTGTTGCTGTTGTCGCGTTGTGCCCTTATAAGGCCTTATAGGTCCTTATAATCCCCTTTATGTCGCTGTTGGTGATGCGTATGCTTTACTCAACGCGCACATGAAATCCCCTTACGATGAAAAAGCTTTTTGAACTGTTGAAGCTCGAAAAATATGTGAACAGGAGGATTAGTCCTGAGACAGATTCAATACCTTGATTTTAGATTTTCTGACCCCACCCATCCGGTCCTATGCATGCATATGCCGCAGATAGTGAACATGCCGGGGAACCCCAACGCCGTAGTGGAGTGTTTGGAGGCCATACTGCCCGCTCTCCCGCACGCTCTCAAGCAGCTGCGCGGAGAGAAGCGCGAGAAGCACCCCCGCCATGTCCCTCATGCCGGGCCGTCATAGCTCATGCCGGGCCGTCATAGCGCATTCCATGGGAGGGGCGTCTGGATGGGCATTTAGAGTCAATGTTTTCACTCCTATAGTAAGGAGTAAAGTGTGTCTCCTCCAAGTGTATCATATGTGCCAAACACTACCAAGTACATTCGTGAACTGGTTTTTAGGTTAAATGTTCTTGAATGCTTCACTTATGTTCCCTGAATTAGACCTTAACAACAGAATGGCAGAATTAGTGATATTAAAAAACAAGTGACGTTCGTTGAGTACATTCGATCTGTATGCATTGCTCGCATCACCAAAAGTGGCCAGAAAGATTGAAAATTTCCGACATGTAAGGAATTGGGTAGACATTCTTATTGATAAGACTGCCACGCAAGAGGCAAGTCGACTCGCCAAACAATGTGCCCCAAGGACTGCCTCCGTCCGCTCAATGCCGAATGACTCAACGGCTTCAAGACGGCCGCGCCAACCCCGAAAGCAGCTACCCTTGGGCGCAGTTCCCATATAGGCATAGCTCCCATAGAGCTCTCTTCCATATCTTTTCCCATCGCCACCTTAAGGACCCTCGGAGGATGTTGAGGAGATAGAGGCCTCGGTCAAAACCCTCTTTAGTTGATTTCTCCTTCTGCAGTTCCCATCTACTCACACCTAAAAAGAGAGAGCTCTAAGGAGAGAGCGGAGCCTCTCTCGGCGCACACACACTCGAGACGGACACAACTCGACAACTTGGACAAACATCACTGCTGTTTGCATTCCTGCGGTTGCTCTCCCTCCTTTATTTGCGCTCCCGCCTTCTCGTCTTTTTTCTGCGCGGACAACAACATAAGGTCCAAAAACGGCCGAAAAAGACGCTATCAAGATACATGCAAGATGGTATAGAATTCCTCCTTATGTCACATTCTTGCAATACCCGCCAGAAAATGTGTCCACAAGTACGGCACATTTTTACAGTCTTAAGATTTTTGGCACTGCACACATCTGAACCTGATGCAGTTGAATACTGTAGACGGGACGGCTGGCGAATAGAAGGAAAAGCCAGTGGCTCATCCTCACCTGACAGCTTTGACTGCCAGGCCAATGACATTACTTTCTCACCTTCCCATGCGCTCTTGATGGCTGTAAGCCCCAAGCACCCCATCAGAGCCAATGGAGCCCAAGTCAGCTAGCCTGCTTGCAACGTCTCCATAGCAATACTACTTTCACCGAGATTAGTCTTTCAATCACATTATTAAAGACATCCGGTGCCTACAGACTAGGTGACCTCCACACTTCAGATTATGCGCCAACACATATATCTGTCCTTTCTCAAAATAAAATAGAAAAAATCCTTTTGAGATGGAGAACCTTATGAATCTGAAAAAAAGTTGACAATAGACATTCCAAAGTTACATGCTGTAGAGTCATACCTTCGCTGGTGGCTCATCCTCGTCATCATCCTCATCGTCATCTTCGTCATCGTCTGCGCCGTCATCATCATCATCTCCCTCATCGTCATCTTCATCATCGTAGTCCATATCTTCATCAGCTGCGTCTCCTGTAAACCATGATACCGCATGTGGAATAATCTTCTCCTTTAACGTCGATCTGCAGCATGAACACAAAGAGGACAAGGTCATTGGAGGCGAACAAGCAGTATGTTGACATCTGCCAAGGATTTTCCTGCTACATTCACTGACGTACCATGCTTCATACAAATTGCTACATATCCATTCCTTCTGGCAATTTTGCAATATTCTGAGGACTAGATTAGAATATAGAAGGAGTTGCATTGAAATACAACTCAAAATTTTGGAATAGATTCACACAAAATGTATGCACCTATCTGAAATTTCCTGTGCCCTCGAGCTTGGCAGCATCAAGCCAAAAAAAGGGGACTCTAATCCAATCAAACAAGATAAAAGCAGCTGGACCAGCTGTACCGTCAGTGAACTCATTTGCTTCATACGCTTGTCAATGCCAGCTGTCCACAAATGGGAAACTCTGTCCTTGTTTTAGCAACCTGGTAAACCTAAAAATGCATAGCAAAGATAAGAAAAACATACCCGATCTCATAATCTGCTTCCATCTGTTCTTGAAGCACCTCCGCCTGCAGTTCCTCAATCACGGAGTCAACAATGGGATATAGAGGAGAGCTCGTAACCACAACATGACAACAATCATCCCTTTTGATCGGAGGCTGCCCTGTATGGCAGTTCGGGCATTTAGAGTACAGCGTACCTCTTCTTCTTCAATCTCCTCATCATCAGCAGGGACCTGAGGGGGGTTGAAAAAGTTGAAGAAGCTCTCGCAGTCTTCGGTTTTGGTCACAGGCTTAGCATTTTTCGCACCCTTCTTAGGCTTTTTCTTCAAAATCTTTTGGGTTAAGTTCTTCCCTGGATTCCACTGAATCTCCGTCCTGCGATTACGATTTACAAAAGTGACTCATGAATCTCCACGCTTGACACGACAGATATGTGTGCGAGAATCTTGTGAGATTTTCAAAGCACAAATTGCTCATAATTTGAGACGCTCACCAACCAGAAATAACTGATTGACGGGCTCGCCTCTATCGTTATCCAGTTCCAGGCACAAATGAAAAAAATAAAGTTTCAACAATGATTTAAGGTTTGTGGACAACGTGGTGGAAGAGAGCATACCCCTCGGCCTTCTCCAAAATAGGTTCTTCATCATCGATCATATAATAGGTCTTTGAAAGCTGCAAGAAGTAAGGTTAGGAATGGTCAGCTTGAACAATACGCCTGATCAATGAAGGGCCTGAAGAACAGCTAAATCAGGTTTCAAATGGGAGCAATCCTTTGTCCTTCCAAAACCTTACTAAGCAGATTATAGGACTAATGGATGAGACGAAAGTGCCTCTCACCACTGAATTTTTGAAGTACGGGTTCTCGTCAAAGTAAAAGTCCAACTTGAAGCCCTGCAGCATCAATGCCAGGGTCAGAGCCAGAGAGTCAGAGGGCAGACAGAGCTAGTGAAAACAAGTGCAAGTGATTGCGGGAGTGATTAATTTGGGAATAGATCTATGTGCCCTTACTTCCCCATAAGTGGCTCCTGGCAGACATAGACCCAGCTACGGTCCAGATCAATCTGATCATCTTTCCAGAATCTCCGAGCTAAGGTCGTCAAAAGGACCTTTATGTGTGTCAGCATTGTCAGGATAAGTATGTTCGCACGATTTACAGAACAGAAAGCTTATGAGCTTTGCAAGAACTAAAGCATCCGAGTTAACACTTTACTATGGGCAGTTTCAATGCCAGCAGTAAGATAAAATGAAGGATACAATTCAGATTAGCCACTTTTGTTAGCTAACTTAGTGTCTGCACGCACACTTCCCATCCTGCAATAGGCCCCTGCACACACTTGTTCTACTACTACACTAATAAGTCGCATTATATTCACTCTATAAGTGATCGACATATGTACGAGGTGGAAAACTGAACATACCTTACCCTCAGGCAAACCAAACCATTTCACATCATTCAAAAATTTAAGAGCTCCTTCGTCCCGTTCCGTGATCTGCAACTCCACAATGCCAAAACACCAGTGCTTGTTGCTAACAAAAGCAGAAATTTGTATTTTTTAGGAAAATATTTTATTTGACGAAAGGTGCTTGAGGAAACCGAAACATGAATTTATCTTTAAAGGTATCATCACCAAGTTCCCAAGGTTTATCCTTGCTGTTATTGTAAAACATATCCTATGCAGTCCCGTAGGGAACAAGAAATGGACACAACTATTGCTTACATATGGTCTTATATGATTGTATGCGATAACTGCATGCATGTTACTGTTGCGGATAGGCTTTCAAAGGAATTGCTTTTCAAAACAAAATGGATGGTATACCTGCTCTTGAACGACCTCATTGTTCTTTAGAGCCGTCAACCAAAAGTCTGGAACACCCTTTACATCTGCAAGTTCAAAGTACTGAGAGTAAAAATCTTCCACTGAAGGAAAATACGAAGGAAAACCTATCAGCCCTATCCACTGGTTAATCACAGAAAGAAGAATGAACATGTTTATTCAACAGACATCTCCATTCCTACTGTCCGGGTTTATAGAACTAGCACGCATGAAACAAAACAAAAAAGTTATACAATGACAA
This sequence comes from Zygnema circumcarinatum, assembly GCA_037447605.1. NCBI lineage: Eukaryota > Viridiplantae > Streptophyta > Zygnematophyceae > Zygnematales > Zygnemataceae > Zygnema > Zygnema circumcarinatum. Next base: position 1,159,235 of record CM074817.1, read on the forward strand.
ACCTTCCTTCTCCATATCTCCAGCAGCGTCTTCTGGTGCAGCTGGTTCAGTGACGCCATTTACTATTTCTGCGCGCTGCAAACACATCATGAAGTTCAGTCAGCCTTACAAAGGAACTATACGTACAAGACTATTCCGCAAAGAAGATAATGTAGTTCAGTAGAAAAGCAAAAGTAGTCAATTAGAATGCTTGCGCTTACCCTCATGCCCTAGATTGACAATCTTTATATTAATTAGGCATTCCCGTGCTGAACCTCCCTGCAGAGTTTGCATGTAAATGGACGTATATATTGTAGGAATACCAGCAGTTACCTTGGCATACAAAGGATCGTATAACTTCTGGTATTTGGCTTCCAAAGCCGCTTTCTCCTCAAAGAACTTAGCTTCCAGCTCATCATGCTCTTTCTGCTTGGGCACAAGAGACAAATGTAAGTAAGAGGCCAAAAGCAACGTTTATTCAACGTTATCTTTCAGATATTTTTCAACTTACAGGCACAAAAAAAAATTGCTTTGACACGTGTCTCCTGTACATGGAAGTGAGCTCTGTTCAGCAGCGGATAAAATAGTTACTCAACAACAACTGAAACAGTCGCAAAGACAGCGACAATACCTGTAGCTCTTGCAGGGAAACCACTCGAGCCCTAACTTTTGGAGGAAGTGTCTCTAGATACGCTGAAGAAGCTGACACTGCAAGTGAATTTAACGTTTCCTGAAAAAAAACAACGCTTAGCTTATGTTAGGACGTACGACCTCCGAGACGATAATCATGATTAAAAAAGTGCAATGAGTTTGAAATGAACCAAAAAAAAAAATAAACGACAGCGAGAACAGGTAAAAACTATGCTTGATGGCGTCTTTATGGATCAGAACTCTTGTGCTGTTGCAGCAACTCCTCCGAAGCGAGAAAATAAAGGAAGAACTAGCAAACAAAAGCAAACACACTTTTTCGACCTTATGCTCACCTGAATTGCTGTCGCCATAGCCGCCCGATCAGCTGTGTTGAGTTCTGCAGTCAACAAAGTTTATCACATTACAGGTCATCCATCCGCGAATGACGGCCTCTCCAATGACACATATCTCCGAGTCAATATCAAGATCAGACACACTCAAATGCGCAGACAGCAGTAGATACATACATGGGCATGCGCACACACAAATACGCACGAACACGTCTACACTCATAGATCTGAAAACCTTCCTGATATCTCCACCTCCTCAAGCATATCATCTCCAACCGAAGTCAATCAATACTGACCCCCTTCTAAACTTTCTCTCACTTTCATCCCTCCTTTCCTTCCCTCAATCGAGCTTGATTTCTCACCTTCGCTACCGGTAGGCAGAGCATCCTTGAGGTCGGACATGCCTAAACCAGAAGCGGATTTTCTGTTGCCACCCTCTTTGCTCATGAAAGCAAGCTGCGAGAGACGTGCTGCGAGAGACGTGCTGCGAGATGCAGGAGTGGCGGGAGGCGGAGGAGGGTTCAAGCCTTTCAGGAAAGGAGCGAGCAGGAGCGGCTTCAGGGCGGCGGCGGAACAATCAGAACTGCTTCCTTCCAAGCCCTTTTGAAGTACGGCATTGTACGGTATTTGGCATGAAAAATCCACAAGTGAATATGTATTCGCCTAGTGATCTTGTTCCAACAAGTGGCGCAGTTCCTTTGCAAGTTGAGTTTCATGCATTGTTTGTTGAAGTCGATGTCATGACGTGACAAAGTTGAAATCGGTGAGGGAGCGCCTCTAGCTTTCTTCATGCTATGCATGTTCTTGGGGCTGAATGGTCAACAAGCAACCTGTGTTTTAAAACCCAGACTTTTGGCAGCTTAACATGGAAAGCCTTTGGATGCAACCTTACGATACGGTAATGCCAAAACCAGCCAGCCTTCTCGAGCCGAGTTGTTAGGCCTAGAAGCAGCCGTCCTTTCGTTCATAACCCATTCCTCACCAGTTCACATTGGTTCTACACCCCTTCGCCCATGCACATTTCATGGAGTCGCCATTGTCACACCAATGCCAACTCACATGGACAAAAGGCCAACACGTCGAACCAATGTGAACCCGTCACAAAGAACCAGATTATCGTTAAGTACGACGGGCAGTCCAGTTCACTGTTCTGTGGCACTGTGCTGAACTGTACAACTTTGTACGGACTCACGGTACGGACGCTAGCAGGCCCAGGGCCAGGGACTTGGCGGCACTCGTGGTTTCCAAGCAGGCACCGACGGCCCTGGCTGTTGCATGGCTCTGGCTGGATCCAGTTCCTAGTTCGTAGTTTAGTTGCCTAGACCGTAGCTGCGTGTCTGACTCGCTCCACGGAAGAAGGGAGGCATGTGCTTGACGTGCGGCCCATGCTGGAGGTGGATTTGGACTTGATGTGCTCGCCGCTGGAGGGGGTGTGCTAGCAGCTCCAAAGCCAAATTCTGCTCTTTCTCCCTCTCTCTCTTTCTCTGTCTCTGTCTCTCTCTCTGTCTCTCTCTCTCTCTCTCTCTCTCTCTCTCTCTCTCTCTCTCTCTCTCTCTCTCTCTCTCTCTCTCTCTCTCTCTCTTTCTCTCTCTCTTTCTTTCTTTCTTTCTTTCTTTCTTTCTTTCTTTCTTTCTTTCTTTCTTTCTTTCTTCTCTCTCAGCTTCAACTTAATCTTAGCAACTGAGCTAAAATCTGTATCTCCGATCTCCAGCCCTTCCTCGCCTAGAGCCCCTCACTCCTCTCCCCCTCCAAAGCTCAAGACTGCCCTCCCTCCCCGCCCTCACGTACGTCTGCAGCTCTTCAAGCAATCAACCCCTGACTTAATCCTAGTCAGCCAAGTCAGCCAATCCCAACCGCTGGTGTATGCGCTCCATGTTTGAATTGTTGTTCCCGCGTTTCCTGCCGCCGCGCCTCCGCCGTACGCCACCACGTGTAAAATCTACAGCAGGGCTCTTTCCGTACAATTGCCAATTCGACGCTGCCACGTGTAAACTGAAAGCCTCCGTTCATTGCTCCCGAAACCCGGGCCCTTCGGCCGTACATCCTCGTGTACTGTACAAACTCTCTCGTACAAGGGGACCCTGTTCCAGCTGTCCGCGCCCATACGACGCCAGAGCCTTGTCGTGACTAGGGTTGGGGGCACGGGGGCACGGGCATGCCCGGGGGGGGGGGCATGCCCCCCATTTTTGACCGTCCGTGCCCGGGGCACGCCTCCAAAAATTTTCCCCATATATTTCGTGCCCCCCGTGCCCCCTGTCACGTGACGCTTACCTCGTACGACCGGGCCCGGGCCGGTGACGATTGAAGACAGCGTTCAGCGTTCAGCGTTTTCCGTACACTTATACCTTGATCCGTACGCTTAGTACATTCATCTGTACTTTCCGTACCTTCATTCGTACCGTTTTTAAAATATTATATTCTTTTTGGGGCCGATTTGAATTGCTCAATGCAGTCACGTCACGGGGCACGAAAAGGGGGCATGCCCCCCCCCCAAGGGGGGGGGGCACGTGCCCCTGGGCACGGGTCGGAGGGGGACCGTGCCCCCAACCCTAGTCGTGACCCGTGACGCTCGCGGCCGCCCTGACCGCATTGTACGGCGCGCCGCGGCTGTAGCGGGACAGTCACCTGCGACGTGCCGGGTCGCGACGCGGCGCTCTGACTGGCGGCGGCCCGGCGGTTGGCCACGTCCGAAACTCGGATGATTCGTTGTACGGCGGGTCGCCGGCCGGCAGCTCAAGGGTCAATAAGTGAATACGACAAAGTCTCCCGCCCGGTGTACCAGCGGACAACTTGCGGCAACTGCCACTTTAACGCCGGTTCGAAGGCGGACTCACTGACACGTGTCCAAACTGGAAGGCTCTACGTGGCAGAATTGTCTGTCCGTACAAAAGTTGCCGTGTCGGATTCGCGCGGTCCCTATTAAGCGTCAGGAGCCTAAAGCTGGCCAATCACAGCACGCCACGTCAAAATAACGGTACACGTGACGGGCTTTGATTGGATCCAGCTTAGAAGGGGACGTACTTTCCATGGAGGCACTCCCGACGCCCGAGCGACAAGACGAGAGAGGAAGGCGCCAAGGCGGGAGGGACGGTGGAGGGGAGGGGGGGAGAGAGCCAGGCTCTTCCTCCCCCTCGCTTCCTCCCCCTCGCTTCCTCCCCCTCCCCTTTCCCCTCCCCCTCCCTACTCCACCTCAATATCACTCTCAATCTCACTCCTCCCCCTCCCACTCTCACTCCCCTCCCACTCTCGCTCTCACTCCTCCCCCTCCCCACTCTCCCTCCGCCTCTCCCTCCGCCTCCGCCCCATTCTCACTCTCACTCTCACTCCTCCCTCTCCCCCTCTCACTCTCACTCTCACTCCCACTCTCGATCTCACTCCTCCCCCTCCCCACTCTCACTCCGCCTCCCCATCCGCCTCCGCCCCACTCTCACTCTCACTCTCACTCTCACTCCTCCCCCTCCGCCTTTCACTCTCAATCTCACTCTCGATCCCTCTCCCACACTCTCTCTCACTCCTCCCCTTCACCACTCACACTCGTCTCTCCCTCCCCCTCCGCCCCACTCTCACTCTCACTCCGCCTCCCCCTCCACCTCCGCGCCACTCACACCCCCCCTCCCCCTCCCCCTCCTCATCCGCCCCACTCTCACTCTCACTCCGCCTCCCCCTCCACCTCCGCCCCACTCACACTCCCCCTCCCCCTCCCCATCCGCCCCACTCTCACGCTCACTCCGCCTCCCCCTCCACCTCCGCCCCACCACACTCCCTCCCTCCCTCCGGGCCCTCCCCACTCTCACTCTCACCCGCCTCCCCTCCACCTCCGCCCCACTCACACTCCCCCTCCCCCTCCGCATCCGCCCCACTCTCACTCTCACTCCGCCTCCCCCTCCACCTCCGCCCCTCTCACACTCCCCCTCCCCCTCCCCCTCCCCATCCGCCCCACTCTCACTCTCACTCCACCTCCCCCTCCCCTTCCGCCCCACTCACACTCCCCCTCCCCTTCCCCATCCGCCCCACTCTCCCTCCGCCTCCGCCTCATCCGGTTCCGAGCACTCGTTGAGAGCCCCCCTCCAAGCCGCGGGCGGGCATCCTGGCGGCGCCGGAGGCGGGCGAGGCGGCGCGCGGCGCAGGGGCGGCGCAGCTGGTGACGCCGCTGGGCGTTGCAAGCATTGGCGCGGGCGCGGCCAGCGCCGCCATTGGGGCCTTCGCCGCGCAGCGCCGCTGGGCCACGGCAGGCGGAGGGGGGGGGCGGGCCCCCGCCCTGCCGCGCCCGGCCGCCATTGGGAAGGTGGTGGCGGGGCCCCGGCTCGGGCCAC
>CM074817.1:1164606-1182002 GCA_037447605.1 Zygnema circumcarinatum
GGAGATAGTAGTCCTATGAATGACAAGCTTGCATGGTGACTAGCACATTCCTTCTGCCCCCTGTCCTCTTTGGAGCTCGTAAAACTTCCAGGATGAGCCACTGCATACCTATCCCAGCATTTAAAATTGACGAAGAGAGATGTAGCCTGGTAAATGCAGTAGACATTCAAGGACAATTCCAGCGAGTCCACTTTCTTGAAGTCCAAATTAAGCACACCTGTCAGGTGGTCCTTTCTTGAAACGTGAGAAGCTCGCAAAGAAGTGGACAGTTGCTTTACCTGGAATTCAGTTCATACGGATGTTATAGTCCTGAGCTGGCGCCTAATTGACGAAAAACCCCTTAAAGGAATAGATCATGCTAACCGAGAGTAGCCCATTGACTAAAGCAAGAGATGGCCCTTGCTTTAAGTTACTGGGCGAGGCTTCATCCACGGATGTCTCTAGGGAGGCTTAGCCCCCCTTCAAATTTTAAAAAAGCTGTTCACATTTGAAGGCTGAATAGCAAAAATACACTTAAATTTCAGGTTCTTTTTCCCCAACTGACTGGTCAACCCCCTCTAAACTAAAATCCTGAATCCACCCCTGACCCCCAAGGCTCCACGGATGTCTCTAGGGGGGCTTAGCCCCCCCTCAGATTTTGAAAAGCTGTTCGTCTTTGAAGTTTGAATGTCAAAAACACTCGAATTTCAGTTTCTTTTAGCCCCCCCTAAACGAAAATCCCGGATCCACCCCTGAACCCCTCTATGGGAGAGAGAGGACGCAGGGTGACCCGCGGCGGCTGCCTCTTATGGCCTTCCGCACTTTTGCAGCACGCGCTGAAGTGGATGCTCGGACTATGAGGAGACTCGGAGATGAGAGCTTTCCTCCGGCAGCAGACCCATACTCAGAGGAGGTTCTGAATGGGGTGCTCGCTGCCCTAGCAGACGAGGTGGACGCTATATGGGAGGAATGCGACGGGTCACTATACGCCATAGGGACACAGCTTGCTCCCGTTTTGGCCCAATATGCTCTATTAGGTCGAGCACTTGAGAATGGGGCTCCATTGATGGTCCTTAGTGGAGATCAGGTGGTGGTTCCAAGAGGGGACGAGTGTGTAGTATTTGACGATGGGTTGGAGGAGCTTCGGGCGCTTATGTTTGCAGCAGCAGCAGCCAAAGAGGAACGGTCTGAGGATGAGCTTCTAGGGGAATACATCTTTGTTCAAAAGATTTCAGACTTTGTATGGTATGCGGTGTGGAGGGAGGAAGGAGCCGACTTGGACCTTGATGATGTTCCGAGGGAGGTCCCTGTGCGTGCACTTCTGGCAGAGCTGGGCGCGCCGGCAGCCATGGCTGGGAGGTTGCGGAGAAGCATGCGGGAGGTGCTGCAAAGGGTTGTCCTGCCTGAGTTTCTCTTGCAGGCAGAAGCCAAACTAAGGCAGGAGCTCCGCTGGGCAGCGGTCCGGGGAGCGCGCCTCAGCCTGCATAAACCGGTCACAGTCGTGCCAGTCAGGTGCGAAATTTGTATGAAATTTGTATTTGTACGAGCTGCTCCGTTTAGGGTTTCTGCTCTGACTGTTTGGTTGTTGTCGGAAATTCGCCTCCTTTTTGTGTGAGTTGCGTCGAGCGAATGAGAGGAAGTTGTGTTTTGTTTGAAGGTACAAGCAGTTGTTCACCAAACGCAGGAGCCTGCTGTGAAAGTGGTAGTGACACCCTTCTGTTGTCTGTCTGTCGGCTGCAGCTCCCCCGGCAAAAAATGTGCAAACAGTCGGCCGGCTGGTTTTCGCACTGTTGATGTGCTGCATGGCACTGGCAAATTAAACGGGGAACAGTTCAACTCCGAGGCAGGATGCAGAATCCTTCGATGACTTCCAGCAGTCTTTAGAACCGGCCCACATTTCGCTGACATCTGCGCACTAGTGATGGGTGACGAAGCATGCCGTCCTCCTGAGAAGTGCTATTGTTTGTGTCTCAACAGTGTATATCGGTGTATAGTCAAATCTGTTCTTTCATTAAGGCAAAATCCAGTTAAGTTTTTTCGAAACAAAGACTCGTCAACATTCATCTCCTTCCATGGCCAGTGGAGATGCATTTTGTTGGCCGAAAGAATGTCGCCACCTGTGACCGCCTGCGCAAATAGAAATTGCATGGAGGGGAGCATGAGGGGGTTTGTCTGTCATGAAGTATGGCAGCCGTACCACACTGCGGAGAATCACGAGGCCTGGAAGGACATCAGTCCTGACATGGATGTGCCACCTTACATAGTTACACTTGACACACTCAAAGCGCATCGCACTCTGTCCTGCCCTGACCTGTTGCATAGCCCGTGCCTGTTACATTCTCTTCGCGATGTCTGCATGCTTAAAATTTGACCTTATTGCGTGGTCAATGACATGTCGTCCAAAAGTCCCCCGTTCTGAGCTACCTCTGGAACCACATCTATCTATCTGCCTGTTGACGGAGAGTGAACGACGTCGCGGCGCTGATTACTGCAGTGGTAGATAGATCTCTGCGTTCACGTGTTCAATGTGCGGGGGAATCGATGCAGCCTTTTGCCCACCCGAAGCCGGAGAACACAAGGCCTCCGGTTGTGCTCCCTCCCAGTAAAAGCTCGTGGAATACGCGGTGGAAGAAGTCAAGTGAAACACGAAATGCAGGTCAATAAACGCCTTCATCTCTCCACGCATGATTCCTCCATCCCCTGTCTACGCAGTCTTCAGCCGCACTGGCAACCCTAATTTCCCGTCGAAAGCAGCAAGCAGCTGCTCCTCAATCTCCGAGAGAGGCCTGAGAGAGAGGAGGGACAGCCAATGCACGGTACGCTCTACGGCCAGTTAAACTAAACCAATGGAACCAGCGACTCCATGTATTGATCTCGACTTGTTTCACGGACCTACGAACTGCGAACACATGTGAAAATTTGACGTTCCATGTCTCGTCCAGAAGCGTCCAGATTCATTCGTGCCCTCTCACTACCGTCCCTCAAATTCAGAGCAAAAACCATCGCCTTACTTTCCCCGTTTTCGAACGTGGACTTGAATTCAAGCCAATGGCGACTTGCCACGTACGCATATTTGTAAACGTGGCGTCATGTGATTGGCCATGGTCCCCTCCATCTTCAACAAAGTGAGGTAGATTGGGCCCGGACTAGCTATCCTTCTCCCAGTCCCTCCCTTGCCCTCTGAAAGCTCGCCCTTTTGCAGACTAGGAAAGCTGCAAGCAAGCAAGTTTTGGGTGTTATTTTGCAGGTTTTTTCCTTAATATTCTGCAGCGGAAAGCAGGCAGAAATGGCCTGCACGTCTGGCTCGCTCACATGCGCGGCAATCGCCCCCGCGCTAACCCTAAGGTTGCAAGGAGGGCCAGCCGGCACCGCAGAAGCAGGGACACGTGGAGCCTTGACCAAGCGCCAAGTGGCAGTGGTTGCAAGAGGACCTGCCTTTTCGTCTTTATTGTTGCAGAGGGAGGAGTTTCAGTGGAAAGGGGAGGGGATTAAGTCACGGAGGAGGGGACGGCTTCCTGCTGTTTCTGATAGGTATATTTTAATGCCTTTTTTGAGATGGAATTGTTCTTTTTGAGGCTGAATGCGATGCTAAAGGCACTTTATTTGTCTACTGGAGGTGTTTTTGGAGGGAATGTGTTTCGTTTGTTTGTCCTTAGTTGAGCTTCGAAAGGGAATATTTAATGGTTGCGCTTCTCCCCTTCCTTTTTCGGGAACATTGTAATTGCTGCCGAAGGTCCACAGCTAACTTTATGAATTTCCGTTTAAATTTTTGACATTTTGCGGAGTTTGTTCAACATTGTTTTTCCATGCAACTAAGGCAAGTGTAAAGCAGAAAGCCGAATATGTGTGAATGTTTTATTTTGCTGGCTTCTAACGTAGTAGCCACCAAAGGCCTACGAATTAGTCGAAAAGAATGGTTTGCTGGTCTTCCTGCATTAACCCACACGTTGAGATAATAAAACTGAGGATGGTTTTTTCCGAGCTTGAGCTTTGGCTCTTTTTGGAATTACTATGATTTTTTTATGTTAAGTAAGTATTGTCTGAAAATGATTTTCTGTTTGCTGAAAAATATTTACAGACCGAGTTGAATGTGCAGTTGATTGATTAAACGGGTAGTGCTTTGGTCTGTTCTCTCCTTCCTTACGCAGTTTGGCGGAAGTTGAAAGCGATGTGGAGGAGCTTGCTCAACCGGATAATCGTCTGCCTGTCACCGTTATTACCGGCTTTCTTGGATCAGGAAAGGTAGTGCTTGCTGTAGGCATTTTTCCGTTCTCTTCGGTTTTATGTTTCTTAAATGCATTCATTTCATTTATGCATTATGCCGGTATTAGCAGCTCATCAGCACACCTGCAGGGCTTTCTCTTTAAAAATCATACAAAATCCAAGTGATGCACTGCCTTTTTTTTGTTTTTTAATCTTTTTATATTTTGTTGGAAGCAAGTCAATGCAACTTGGCAGCGCCTAATTTGTTGCAAGTGCAATGCATCAAGCAGGATTAATCTACCTTTGGCTTGTGCTAGAGGAGGCACATGCGCGTTTGAATAAGACTAGGGAATTGACGTTGTACTATGTTGATTTGTGTGGGTCAGACTACTTTGTTGAATCATGTGCTCACCGCTGACCATGGCAAGCGCATTGCGGTTGTGGAAAACGAGGTAAGCCAACGCCTGCATGAGAACTTGATATTGGATGACTGTGTCACTCAGTTTTGCATTGTACGAGCGGAGGATATTTCTTTAACCTTTACATGTTGATTTATCGCCGCTGATGCATACTTTTTTGGAAGGCATTCATTTTCTGAGATTTGCTTGAAAGGCATATTGAATTACAAAACTGTTGGTCGTTAATGTGAGATTGCAAAACTTTGTTCAAGAGTAGATCTAGCACTGCAGAAAGGTGCAGGGGACGGCAGACAGAAGTGCTGCCAGTGGGTAGCTCAATTTTTTCACTAGGTTAATGCTTTTTCTCATTATTTTTTTTTTATATTCTCCGTCTGCAATTTCTTCAGTTTGGAGCGGTGGATGTAGACGGCAGTTTGGTGGCAGCTCAGCAAAATGGAGCAGAGGACATCATCATGCTCCAAAATGGATGCCTCTGTTGCACTGTCAGAGGTGATCTTGTTCGCATGCTTGGAGAGCTTGTGGAGACTAAGCGCGACAAATTTGACCATGTTATTATCGAGACCACTGGTGAGTCTTGGAAGGCTATATGTACCGGATTTTTCTACCATGGCTGGCTATTAGGCGGTCATTTCGTTCATGTTTGCGTCCTTCTAGGGAAGAGTAGGACTCAGGAATTCCTGGCGACTTCTTGATTTGAAGCCACTATATATGTATTCCACTACCTTGAGAGTTATGCCTGTATTGCATATCAGTTTTATATTAGTGTTTGATGTAGACTTTATTCTGATGTCTTTTCAAATGAGTCGAAGGGGGGAGGGGAGAGGGAGGGAGAGAGAGAGAGAGAGAGAGAGAGAGAGAGAGAGAGAGAGAGAGAGAGAGAAAGAGAGAGAAAAGAGTGGGGGAAAGAGGGAGGGACAGCAAGAAAGAAAGGAAGTGAGACAGAGAAAAAGGGGGAAGAGAAAGATAGGGAGAGAGACGAGAAAAATTGAGAGGACAACAGAGAAAGAGAGAGAGCAAGATGGGGAGAAAGAAAGAGAGAAAAGATACAGAGAGAGAATGAAAGTGAGAAAGAGAGTGCTCACTGTCATGATGGCTTTCTGAGGTGGTTTTTTTTTGGCTGGCTATTGAGGCAGGTCTTGCAAACCCGGCTCCCATTATTCAAACATTCTTTTTGGAAGACTCGGTTGCGGAGCATATGAGGTTGGATGGAGTGGTCACCCTGGTGGATGCCAAGCATATAACAATGCACCTCAATGAGAAGAAACCGGATGGAGTAGTGAACGAGTCTGTGGAGCAGATCGCTTTTGCCGATCGCATCATCATTAACAAGGTCGGTGTTTCTTCGTTTTTGCAAGGGAGAAACAGTGGCTTCCCTGACATGTAAACTGTGCAGCCTATGTATCTTTCCACATCCTGTTCAAATACATGGAGGTCAAACCAAGTTCAATTTACTTTACTGTCAATTTAGCAGCCCTCGCTGCAATAGTTAGCAAGTCGAAACTGCACTGAGAAGATTATTTTTGTACATACAGCGTCACCTGTCATCTGTTAAGCTACGTATAAGCTGTTTACTATGAGCTCAACGTTTTGAAAAGAGTTTGAAGTTTTCACAAGGGGGGTAGGGAGTGGAGCAATAGGGGGGAGCATACATTTTGGGGACATCAATGGTTTGGGAGCTCCTACTGGAAGGGTACTATTGCTGATTTGGATTTTGTTATCTATTGCTGGTGTTTGAGGATGGGCAGGTGGACCTTGTATCTGAACGTGATTTGGATGTTTTGAAGCGACGAATTAAGGTGTGTTTCATTCTTGTTGCAAATACATGCCTCAATCAGCGTTGTGGACGCTTATCATCAAATCATTTACTTGTCAAATCTTGCTCTTACCAACCGTCCAACTTTCAAGGTTGAGTGTCCGAAACTGCATAGAGATAATCTTTGAGTTAGGCCTGATATGAGTTGCTCGCTGGCTAGGCTGTTGGACGATTGAATCTGTTTATTAATCGTTACATTGAGTCACATGCAGAAAATCAATGCATTGGCGAAAGTGCGTACAGCAACTTACAGTTCAGTGGATATGGATTATGTGCTCGGTGTCGGTGGCTTTGACCTTGAGAGGTGCTTCACTCTCCCCTCTCACTGTCCCTTGTGTCTCAGTACACCATTGAAATGGATATGCATACATTCTAACCAGCATTGCAAGGAGTTCAACTAGAGAGCTCGCAAGCCAAATGTATGTTAGGTACTAGGGTCCTCCTGCATAGTGACCGTCCTTGATGTTGAAGTGAAATACAGTACCACTTGCAATATTTTAGCCTAATTAGTTTACCGCTTAAGTGTGTATCAAGATTGCATGGCGAGCTACGGTTGATCATGATCAACATGGCTACGGTTGATGCAGAGTGGAAAAGGAAGTGAATTCCGAACTGCTGAAGGAGGACGAGCACAGTCATGAACATTCGCATGAACATAGTCACGATCATGAACACGACCATGACCATGATCATGAGAACTGCGAGGAATGCAACCACGACCACGGACACGCGCATGGTAAGAGAAGCAGTTGTTAACCAGTGCTATTTGCGACATGTCAGAGGAGACTGTAGGGTGAGAAGCAGGCTTGGAGTCACTACATGCGTGCTCTTACTTCTGGAAGTCTAGCACTGATTTTCCACTTGACGTTATGACTGCTCGGCAATCTTTTGATTTTCAAATGCAAGATCTATCTCTACTGACCCTGTCATAAAGCTGTTTTGGATTCCATACCCTGTATACGTCCCAGTCGAACATTTGTTTCACATTTTTTCCCTTCTTTTGTTGCATGGGGGGTTGGAGCAAAGAAAGGACATAGTTGAGGTGATCATGATTAGGGATTACAGTATGCATTTTGCTGATGTTGAGGTGGTGAGCTCCGATGCAGCCCACGATCATCATGACCATCACCATGAACACGAGCATGACCATGTGCATGATCCCGGCGTGTCATCCGTTAGCATTGTTTGCGAAGGTGATTTGGACCTTGAAAAGGTACATTACATGGGCCAGCTTAACCTGTCCCATATTCTGCGGTTCATTGTTGAGATGATTTTGGTTCCGTGAAGAAGTTTCGCTGCTCAATAAGCTTTAGAGCCCTTTGTGAATGCAGTCAAGCAACCGATCCTGTCGACATATGCTTGTCTGTTTTTCAATGAGATGTTGCGATATTGGATGAGTCATGAATTTGACCTCTAGACCGCTGGTTGAATAAGTTTTTTGGCTCGACAAATGAATACATTTTCATAATGGGAGGATGCAGGAGCGTCACGGAGCTATCGGTCTGTACAATTCAGGTGCTAACAGCTTGTGTCTTCGGTTGCTTGGCGGGTACTGCAGATCAATGACTGGCTGGGAGACCTCCTCGCAGAGCGCAGCGATGACCTATACAGAATGAAGGGCGTACTGGCCATAAAGAAGAGCAGGGAGCGCTTCGTGTTTCAGGTGATTGTTATGACTTTTCTGGGTTCACATATTTTTTGCATTCAATGAAAGTACCAGGATTTGCCAGTGAATGCCAGTCATCACACTGATGTTCCACTCGGTATTCAGCAACCCCATCTGCCCTCCATTTCTTTTGAGATTCAAACGAAGCCTCAACGTGTTGGCTGAAAGCATTCAGAATTGTGAATGCGTCCTTAGGCTATGCATGTCTGTTTGTCGCGATCCAATGTCTGTCACAAAGGACTTGTAACATGTATCGAGGCCTTTACAGCAAGTACAACTAGTGACTAGTTACTTTGAATCAATAAGTTAATTTATTGTAGGGAACTACCTGTCTGGCTATTGGTGCCAGGGAGTCCATGCCCTCTTTGAAGGCACGCCTGACAGGAGGTGGGGTCCGGACGAGCCGAGAGTGAACAAGCTCGTTTTCATTGGAAAGGACTTAGATGAAGCGGAGCTTCGCCGCGGATTTGCGGAATGTCTGGTGTCTCCTCCTTAGACACCTTCTTAACGGTAAGGAGGACAACTGAAAAAGGGGAATCTTGAATGTAGACTGGAGACTTTACCAATTTAAGTCATACGAGTATTCTTGAATAGGTTTAGATATGATATGGGATTGTCGACCGGTTTTGTGGTGAAGATGGGGCAGGTAGATTTGGGTTGAATGAGTTGGACTGATTGGGCGTAGCACTGCAAAGGAACGGTTTGTCCACTTAGAGGTCTTGGACTTCTTTTGCAGTTAAAATGTGATGCAGGCGTGGAAACTGCTTGGCCAATAAGAGCTGCCGTATGTTGCGGGTTATATGCATAAAATCTCGTTCTCATTATTTTTTAGAACTTGGAAGTAGGTCTCTCCAAAATTCGTGAATTATTCATAGATCTGGTTTCCCTGAATTCTGGACGACGCCCGACTCGAAGGTGTGCGAAATTTTGAAGTTAGGAAAGAATGCCAATGAGCCAACGCTTCCGGTGATGTGTTCTGTCTTTATTACGATGTGTGCCCTTCTTGTCACCCGGGATACAAGGGCACTTGGACTCGTTGACAGTCGTCACCTAATTTACTGAGTTTTAGCTCAAGAAGTTGATGTAAGGTTGCATACCAAGCTTCGGTTTTTTTGTATTATTATTAACGCTATACTACCTTGCAGGTGGTGAACACAGTATGTAACTTGTATCCAAATCGATCTGACTCGTGGGTTTCTATCAGGCTGAAAATTACTGAGGTCTCATAAAGACTCGACATAAAACTAACTCTCTCTAACTCTGCGACGTGCCATGCGCCTTGTTGAGCGTGAACAGTTTCAAGCAGTCATAACAGTTCTATGCGAACTCAGTTGAGCGGCTAACTATCGTAGAACTGCATCCAGTATCAAGTCAACAAATCTCTTGGTAACATGTGCCATTCGTACGGCTGTTACAGTTAAGAGCTTCGCGTGTCGTCCAGTTTAGCTCTTGTCACAAATATTGTTGGACGCGACGAACGTAAATAGGCAAAATTGAATTTAGAAAAATTACTATTTGTACTTAATTTTGGTCTAGATACACACCTTTCAAAAAGCGACCCCCAATACCCTTCAAACCCTACATGATCTGACCAGCGAAAAAGGTGTGTATCTAGAAAAAGGTGTGAAAATAGCATTTACCTGCTTTTATGAGTTGGATTTGGTTGACAGTTGACCTTCCTGTACTGTTACCGAGTCCAATCTCAGATAGCACCTGCACCAGAAAACAACCGACTTCCGCCACCGCCCTTGTCCTTGGCCGCGCCACGAAGCCAGGTTCGAGTAGGGCAGAAAAATAACATTTTCGCGAGCAGCTCGTTGCTCTCATTGGCTCCCTCTGCTAAAAACCCGAAAAACCCTAAAAACCCTAAGCCCACTTTCTTCGCCTGCCCGACTTCTGTACTGCATCGACCTACACCTAGGTCGGTCAGCACTAGCGGTCAAGAGTTTTCCCCTACGCCGCCCCGACGCGACACTTGACAACCGACATTCAGCCATCATCCAATGTTGAAAAAAAAGCCGCGTGGACGCACGGACAGGAAGGCGCCACGTGTCCCACTAGGCGCCAATGCGGACCGTATTCACTGTGAGGTTCGATCTGCAAACATTTTTCAGTCTTGCAACAGAGTTGCTTGGAGTGAGAGAGGGATGAAGGGAGAGAAGGAGAGAGGGAGGGCGGGAGAGAGGGAGTGAGGGAGAGGGAGGGAAGGAGAGAGGGAGAGAGGGAGGGAGGGAGGGAGGGAGGGAGGAAGGGAGGGAGGGAGGGAGGAGGAGGGAGGGAGGAGGGAGGGAGGGAGGAGGGAGGGAGGAAGGGAGGGAGGGAGGAAGGGAGGGAGGAGGGAGGAAGGGAGGGAGGGAGGGAGGGAGGGAGGGAGGGAGGGAGAGAGGGAGAGCGAGGGACAGAGGGAAAGAGGGAGAGAGGGAGGGAGAGAGGTAGTGAGGGAGGGGTAGAGAGAGAGGGGAAGGGGAAGAAAGAGAGGGGGAGGCAAGGAAGAAGGGAGGGAAGGAAGGAGGGAGGGAGGAATTTCTAGGTTTGTAAAGCAGAGAGTATGGCGGCGATTGGATGGGCAGTAGTAGCATGTATGGTGGTAGCGCTGGTGAAGGCCGCGTTTCTGGCGGAGGCGCAAGTGATGCTCCACTCCGGTGACAGTGAGTGGTTCCCTCTGGCACTGCTTGAGGCAGCAGAATGAAACCCTAATTTCTTGGCTTGGAAAGCGGGAGTGAGGAGGTAAGGGGGAGGTAGAAGGAAACCAGCAGCCGCTTGATGCTGTGAAGGAATGGGGGAGATGAGAGGCTCAGGATGCCATGAAAGCTCTCTCTCAGAAGCTGTGGTACGCTGCCTTCGCGGGAGGTAGAGCTATTCGTGAGGTTTGACAGAAAAAATGAGTTCTTGTGTACACCTGCACCAATTTTCTTCGTTCCAAAGTGAACTCCAAGTTGAGATTGACATAGGAATGATGAATTAAAATCGATTTTGAGCTCAATATCACAGATTTGATGTCGGCAAGTCCCTTGACGTGATGAAGCACATGAGAGGAAGTTTTGAAAATGATGGAATCCTCGAGTTTAACGGACTCTAGTTGGGATTTGGGGTTATGATTGGCCAAATTCTCAAAGGAGCTGTCAAGATATCTGAGTCTATTGACCTTATGTTAAGCAATATCTCTATTAGAGGCCACCTCTAGCATCCCATAGGCCGCATGGTTAAATTCCAGCGCTTCGTCTCACGAATGTGTGGCCTGTCTCTTGCGAATAAGACATTCTTATGTTGTCGTATATCTTTTTGTCTCTTAACATTAATTATTTTTGTCCTTAGCGGTCATGTGCCTTTCACCTGGCCGCCCTTTCTCAGGCTAGATCTATGTTGCCACTTTGGTTTGTCGCTTAGCTCTTGCCGCAATGTATATAAACCAGCTTAGGACATTGTATGTTTACCACATTAAATATACATTTTCTCGTGTCATTTTCTCTCCATCCTCATTGTTTTCATACAATGTCCACTCACTCTATTTCAATACTGTCGATACGAAATGCAGCCGACGTGTTTGAACATTTGCATGGCTGATCGTGTTCCACCTCGAGATGATCTCACTCTCTTGAATTCGAATATGCGAACAATGCTGCATGTGATAAGTTTCTTCAATTGTAGATGTCGGGAAAAACCGAATTTCAGGGCACGCGTGGTTCTTTTGAAGTCCAAGCTGCAAATGTTGGGAGGAAAAACTATATGGAAGCAGCATTCCTATACTCAACTTGTGTGATGATGATGATGATGATGATGATGATGATGATGATGATGATGATGATGATGATGATGATGATGATGATGATGACTTCTTGTGCTTGGAACACACACAGGAGACATTTTATTAACCATAAAGAATTCGTTCAAAAGCACTTCCGTCCTGTCGACATGGACGGCGACCAACACAAACTGCAGCTCCTGGGTTGGCCTCACTTGCGACTCTGCAGGCCGAGTCATGCAACTGTAAGCAGTCTTGTTTATGGGAAACAGGGAAGCTGTGGAGGCCTACCTCTTTCTGCAATTTTCCCACTATTTCCAGCAATTCTGCAGCATATTGTGGCAGAGTGGGGCATTGAAAGAATGCAACTGGATTCGTTTTGATTTGTTTTCAATCATTGAATTCAAGAACGGTTTTGCCTGCAACCTGTTTGGAATTATACTTGCAGAGATTTGTGGAGCAAGGGTGTTGGAGGAGTGATCTCACCTGCTATCGGCGGCCTGGCGAAACTCCAAATTTTGTAGGCTCCATGCCGAGGATTCATACATTCCCAGGAGAGAAATTATATTATATATTATATTATGATTATTGTATTGTATTGTATCGCTGCTCCATCAGTCTGATTCTACCTCATAGTGCATCCTCGTTGAAGCTCACAAATTAGGGTTGCTGGCAGAAACCTTTATCGCAATGGCTTAAGTGGAACCATTCCAGACACAATCGGCAACCTTACAAATCTACAACAGTTGTGCGTATCTTTCCTATAAACTTTCACCCAATCAACGTTTAACCTTTCAGTGTATGCGGAATGAATCCTACATTGTACAATCGCTCTACAAGGGTTCTTGAAGTTGAAGAGCCCCCCCTCCCCCACCACCCGAACTTATGTTGCCCTTATCTTGCCATCCCTCTCTTACTGCTCACAGATACTTGAAAAGCAATCAACTAAATGGCAGCATCCCGGAAACAATCGGCAACCTCACCAATCTGCAGTGGTTGTAAGTATTCCTTCAGCCTGAAACTCTCACTTTGCTGAGAAGTCGAGAAATCAGCAATTTTGACAAGGCAGACATCTGAAAAAAAACTCATGCTTTTATTTTCTGTCTGTCCATCTGCGATTGCTGCCAGATTTCTTGACGTGAACAACCTTACTGGCACCATCCCCCCTGTACTCGGCAACCTTGTTAACCTAACGAAGTTGTGAGTTTCATGTTCATGAAGGCCTGCCATGTGCTGACACTGTGGGTTGGGAGAAAGCATATGATGATAAGAAGCAGACTTAAGGAACCGAAAAAAAAGGGGAAAAAAGGGGAGCCATGGTAAAACTTAAGCATGCATGGTATGCAGCATGCAGCTTTATCAGTAATTTTATGAAAGTCCAGCACTCCAAATCACCTTTGTCATACGTAGAATACCCTTTTCAGATGTTCATTCAAACTCAGCCATCACCTTTGCTTGCAGTTTCCTCAACTACAATCAGTTAACCGGCACCGTCCCGGAGACGATAGGCAGACTCATCAACCTGCAGGAATTGTGAGTTTTTTTTTTCACGGAGTCCTCCCTTTGAAATTGCACGTATGATAACGACTTTCTCTCAAAGAGCCATATTGTCCTCTCCTTACTTGCTCTCTCTGTCCCTTCTCCCCCTCTGAATGCCCTCTACCCCAATCTCCTCTCTTTTCTGATCTTTTCAGCCTGTTCCAACTCCGTGCAGCGGCATGGGCAACAATTACTTGGAGGGAAGACTGTCCAATATCATCGGCAATCTCAAAAACCTGATACGATTGTGCGATTTTCTGAGTCCATCATGATTAGACCTCGTTTAGAGCCATGCCTTGGATGGCTCGTGAGCCTCTACAAGCTCCCTGCATTCACAGCAAAGCAGCAATGTGCTCTCTCATCCGACATTCTCACCTCTTCTTGGTTCACTCAATGTCTCCGAACTCTCAAACTTCTTTTCCTTTTTTAGGGTTTTTAGGGTTAGAGTCCCTCACACGCTGCCGCTCTCATTATCGCCAGGTATATGGACAACAACCGTTTCACAGGCTCCATATATTTGGCAAGCGACTTCCTTCGCACAGTCACCGTTGAAGGAAATTACTTCTCCGGACCGCTAAACTTCACCAAAAATGGCACAAACTTCTGCTCCATAGTCCGCACCAACTGCCTTTTCTTCTACGACTCATCCGGAGGCTGCGCAGCTTCCCAGCTTCAGCGGAGCCCTTCAGAGTGCGCGGCATTTTGCAACAGTGCGGATGCCGCCGGTACATGCAGCGGCCATGGCACGTGCGCGTTCGCCACAACCACATGCAACTGCGATGAGGGATACACATTGGCGCTAGGGACCTGCTCTCCATCCAGTGAGTGGTTTCTTACTATGGGAGGGATTCTAATGAGGGGCTGATTGATGCTTGGGTTGCAGTCGATCATGCTCAACGAATGGTCCATACAGGGGGTTTATTGATCAGCCATCCTAATTCCTATGTATTGCTATCGGTTTTTTGACCGCTGAGATTTGTCGGAGATTTGAAAGTAAGGAATGTAAGGGTTGAACAAAGTTTAGCTGATGCTTGGGGTGCAGTCGATGCGAGCTTGATAATCTGAGGTGACTCTGAACTAGCATCGTGGTTTGGAGTCACAGTAAAGGATGGGATAGGTCAATGGATTCAAGCAGTTTACCGAGAGTGGTTGGGTTCGGCATCGCATATACCATTTGGCAAAGCCTTCATTGTAAGCCATATTGAAAGGTTTAAGGGAGTGTTTCTTCAAAATCTCTCAACATTTGCCCATGTGAATTGCAGGACCTCCTCCTCCACCACCTCCACCTGTCTCACTAGTAACTGCTGGTATGGAGTCAACTTGAACCTTTGCTATTCAAGCTCTTAGAAAAGGTCTTGAGTCTTATACAATAAGGTAGAGTTGAAATCTTGAAATCTTTTAACTCTTGATGATGGTCCACGACAGTTCATGAAGAATTGGACTTCAAAGGTTCCATAGAAGCTGCATGTGCCTCATTCTTTCCGTGCTCCATTGTAGAATCTACCAAGTCAGAAAAACCTGATGCAGTCAAAAGGAGTGTGGTCCTTTTCATTTCGTGAATTCTCAACTTTCTTTCTCGCCCATTGTTCGTTACTCTGTCAGAAAGCGTTCTCTTAAAATTTAAGGCAGCGATTTCTAGAGATCCTTCAAACAGACTGGGCGGCTGGACAAGTGGAAGGTCGGCCTGCACGTGGTCAGGAGTGACTTGTCAAAGCAATCGAGTGACTAAAATGTACGGCCAGCTGACTTGCTCTTGTCCCTTTGCTATTGCGTGATGGAGGGTTTTTTGAGAGATGTTTTCAACCGAAAAAAAATGAAGTGTGCAGAGCTGTACAAGTCGACGACCCTAAACCCTAGACCCTAAACCCTAGCTTCAGACTCACTGACATTTTGGGGTATGTGGTCTTCAGGCTGAGCGTCTTTGCTTTAAGCCTGTCTGGCCAACTGGCACTTTTCTATGCTAAAGAAAGCTGTGAATGAGTCTTTAAAATTACACTTAGAAATATTATCACTTTACATTGGTGAAAGTCAATCCAGTTACCTTATCCGTTTTGATAAGGTTCATTGAAAGAATGAACCTTATCAGTGCCATCGTCGAACATGGGTTGCGCGATCTAAACCATTTCTTTCGTCCAAAAAAAAAAAAGTGATGCATTTTTGATTTGTATGCGACTCACTGCATTGCTTAGAAGATTTGGTACACTCCATCCGTCAATGTGAACGAAAGAAATAAGTATAGCATTATGCTAAGAATAGAGTGAGAATGTGTGACTCAATTTGAAGCTTAACTATTGTCTTTTGTTCAGTGCAGAAAGCTTTCCAATTTTGGCCTGGCGGGAAGCATATCTGACTCCATCACTCTCTTAAGCACTCTCCAAGAATTGTCAGTCTTCATCAAACTCTGCTCGCCCCTTCTACATAGTAACATGACAACACTTCTCCGTTTTGGGACGAGAGTTTTTGGCCTTTCGTATCAAAATAGTGCGTCTGTACTAAATGCGTGTGCTTCTATCACCCTCTAGGCTCATGTTGTAGAAACGTCGACAGGACACAAGTGTAAACTCATCCTGTTTCTTTCGTACCTTGATGGAATTCAGAGACTTATCCAATAACAGCTTCACGGGATTCATCCCAGCTTCCATTGGCACCCTCGTCAACTTACAAACCTTGTAAGATTTTACGTCATGAAATCTTTATTGGCGATTTTCAAGTTTCCTTGTCGTGTGCACTTCTACCTTTTGTTGAGAGACAAGCGGCAAAGTGGTTTGTTTAGTCACAGCTGATGAATAGTATTCAGCGAAATTTTTGACATTAAAATAAAAAAAATGTAAGCTTGAAGGAGGATCATTGAGTGACTCTCAGAGGCTCCTCTCCGTCTCCCTCTCCCTCACCTCTCACAATTTCCCCAATATTTTTTTTTTTTTTCCAATTTTTCATTTTTTTTTTTTTTCATCGAGGGCTTGAACAGAAAGCTGGACGGGAACAGACTGACAGGCTTCATCCCAGAATCTATACAAAACATCAAAAATTTCCGACTATTGTGAGATGCTGGTCACATCCCCTTCCCTGCTGCCTTTATTCTTGAACCCCCCCATGCAGCTGAGCTCTAATACTACACTCACTTGCCCTAAACCGAACTCATCTCCACCTTCCCTTTCGCAGATCTCTGGCCAACAACTTGCTAATTGGCCCCCTCACGTTCGACTTTATATCCCCGGAAAACTCCGTTTTTAACTTCTCCAACAACTATTTATCCGGCATTCCCAGCATCGTTCTGAATGGCAGGTCGGTTTGCACGGGTATCTCCATGAACTGCTTTTCAAGTGCGGACTGTTCCCCTCAGAGAGACTCTTTAGCTTGTGGACTGTTCTGCAATGCAAGCCAATCACAGGGAGCTTGTGGGGGAAACGGAGTCTGTAACTATGGACTGGGAGAACAGCCAACATGCACTTGTTCTGCGGGATATTACTATGTCAACGATACTAAATCCTGCCAATTTGGTGAGTCTGGAAGCTACCATTTGGGACATGAGTTCGTGCATAAGGATATGTGTCTATCTGCGAGCACAGAAAGCAACTGGTTGGGTAGAAGAGCATGCAATGGAAAATAATCGATTCTGTGGGGTATTGTAGAAAGAGGGTTTTTGCCGAATCTAGCAGAAGCACGAGATTAAAGCCAGTGTGAACGAATTGTCACAAGACCCTATTTGTTTGTTTAAGTTTGAGATAGTACTTAGAAGTCGACCAATTGTGCATATTTTGCAATGCAGTGGAGAGGGGGAGGGGTTTGGGGGAGACCCTTCCTTCGAGCCTCCCCACCAAAGTGAACCGCTACTTCCGCTATGCGAGCGCGGGCTATTTGAAGGGGCGGAGCGGGAGGGTGACGTGGCAAGTGGCAGTGTCATGGAATTGGACGGGAGAGGGAGCGATGCAGAGAGTCAGAGACCAGCAGCTCTGCAGTAAGAGGCCGACTTCCGAGCATTACTTTTCTATGAATGACAGCTCTCTCTCTCTCTCTCTCTCTCTCTCTCTCTCT
>CM074817.1:1188604-1241686 GCA_037447605.1 Zygnema circumcarinatum
CCCCCCAAATTGTTCTCTTTGAAACCCCAAGTAGATCACAGATACATACCTCCACTTTAGTAGCTCTTTGCGGTGTACTCGAAGGATATCAGATTGTTCAAGTCAACAGCCCCAACTTATGCTTATTGTGTCTGATCATCAAGATTGTGCATTCCATGCTGTTTCCTACAGGTCCTGCGTTGGGAGGGCTGTTCTCACAGCCGGCAGAAAAGTACCCCTGGTTGATACCCCAGGGCAGCCTTCTTGATATTTTCCCCTTCGCCCTCCCCTGCATTTTTATCAGTTCCCTTGCCGTTGTTAGCCTCGGCCTCCACTACTTTTCTCTGCCCGAAACTTTGGGCAGGGCCAAAACTGCTTACAATTTTAGACCAACTGCTATGGAGATTTCCACTGAAGCCGGCAGCAGCAAAGACGGAGCGAGTGGCAGCAAAATTTGCTGCTCCAATCAGGATTTGACATCTGGCAGCTCCTTTCTCCCAAAAGGAACGTTGCTGTCCCATGTGACAACGGAGCCTCGGCTCCGTGAGCCGTTGATTTTGAAGGAAAATTCGGAAACTGAGATGGGAAGCATAGGCAAGGGAGGGAAAGGATGGGCCGTGAGAAGGTGGTTGGCCTCCATTTGTGGGTGGGAGGATGAGGAAAAATATACAGTAGAGTGGAGGGGTGATGAGAAAGCAGGATGGGTGAGAGCTGTCTTTTGCGAACGGGATACCGGTGAGTGTCTACTGTTTATTAGGGTGGCTTTTGAGGGCTCAGATTTTGCTCAATGAAACTGTTCTCAGGAGCATTCTATCCAAAGTTTCTACCTTAACTTTGAAGTGATTCTGAAGGGAAGGTTGTTGTTGCTCCTGCTGACTGACATGTGGTGTGTATACGTGCAGTGCTGACGACGCTGATTTATGCGGTCTTGGGATTTGCTGCCACTTCGCAGAATGAGGTGATTTCTCAACTAAGAAAGTATCTAGTGAATGTTTAAAGTCTGGACTTTCGCCATATCAAATGCTCTGTATGAATGCTGATTACTCCTGCCGCTCGTTTGTCGTAAGAGACTTCCATGTCTCCTTTATGCTTGAGACAATTAGTTTCAGGTTTGCTGTAACTTTACGGAAGAGCAGAATATTGCTGTGTTTTCTAAGGCAACTCAGACAAGGGAGTAACTACATTTTAATCAGCTTTAGATGTCAGCGTAGCAATTTTGTAGGCATCGTGGTTTTTTGCATGCCCAGACGCCAGACTGCACATGTGGCACTGGAAAGATGAACCTATCAAAGAAATGAAATGGCTCAAAGTGGAAACAATGACTTAGAGCTGATGGCCTTAGCCTCTATGATGATGATGAAACGTGTGGTAATGGTTTCAGGTGTTCCCTCTTTGGGCCATTACTGAGTGGAGTGCAGGGGGTCTTGGCTTCGGCACTTCAGAAATAGGTTTTATTCAAGCGGCAGGCGGCTTTGCTCTGGTGGGTCTATCTCATCCCTGTGGTTTTTAGAGTTTTTATGTGAAGGAAATGTGGGTTCAATTAATTAAGTTTCTTTCATCGAAATTTGTCTTTTTTTTTTCGGAACTCCTTTTGAAGGCCAAGTGCAGCTTTCATTCTAAGGCCGTAAACCGCTATGAGAGATTGGGTGCATTCCCTCTAACCAATATGAAGCCCTCAGGATCTGATTCCTTCAAGCTTCTTATCCTTGTTTGCTTTATGCAGATACCTTATCAAATGCTTTTTTATCCTGCGATTGCAAACTACCTAGGGACTCTCAACTGCATGCGGTGGTCGTTTGTGGGGATGACTTTGGTGGCTGCGTTTCCCATTCTCCGATTCATCACTTCTCAAAGACTGAGAGTGGCGGTAGGCCTCCTCATTATGATGATTCGAGGGTATGTTTCTCTTTTCCCTAGTTACACTGTGCGGTCTCTGTGTTGCCAGCTCGCACCCTGCCTTTGTGTTACAAGTGTATAGTTCATGTCTTTTCATTCTCCTTTGGTGCAAACAATGCCATATGTCCTATAGGGTATCACTGCCCTAGCGAGCACTGTTTCATGAAATAGTAGGCAAACTGCAATTCAAGAGAGCAAGAAAGAGAGAGAGAGCGAGAAAGAGAGACTGAGAGAGGTGACAGTGGAGAATCAATAAGCTATTTTTGGCCCCATATGCAGAATAACGTGTGCAACAGCCTTCACATCAATCACCATCGCCATCAACAACAGTGTTCGGTATGCGGAGTACCTCGGCTCGGTCAACGGAATGAGCCAAACTGCCAACATGATGCTTGAGAGCTCTGCGCCCCTTCTTGGCTCGAGCCTCTACGCGTGGAGCGTTAGCGGGCATCACGATTTCCCTCTCGACTTCCATCTCTATTGGTGTCTGTGGGTGGCCCTGTGCGCACTCATGCTGCTACTCACGGCCCTCCTTCCCAAGTCAATCGACAGCAGAAAGTTCATTATGGATGATTCCAGTTTTGACGAATAGGAGAAGGGTAAGTTAGGTCAACTTAATTCCCCCTCGTTTGTTGCCCTCGGTCGCATCTCCAGTGTAAGTATGTTATCTGGAAGGGAAAAGGGAAAAGTGAGGAGAGAGATAGGTAGTGGTAGAGAGTCTGTTGCGTTGTATATACGTGTTGTTTAGTTCTGCAGCAGCGAATAAGTAAGTAAATTAATGCAGGTATTTCTTGTGGTGATTTAAGTTTAGGTATTAAGGTTAAATGTCTCTATGAGACCCTTGCTTATCTATAATTGTTACCAATGAATGAAATGGAGAGGGATGTAGCCAGATGGATGAAATGTATTGCAATAGAGATCCCAAATCTGGGAATTGCTTGAACTCGTTATTAAGAGGAAGCCAGTCTGTCAAAGCTGTGGATGGACGTCTGGAAATATTTACCGTGGTGTCAAGAATGGATCTGTACCGCCGATTCAAATGCAGGAACGCATCTGAGCCGTCATATGGTTTGCACACTTGCACCGTTGGATGCATGGACCTAAGGGTAACTGTACAGGCGCTTAGGGCTATCCCTCCTGAGACAAAGCTATCAAATTGAACTGACAAGAAGTGGGATCCCTCTCCATGAATCCCCGCACTACTTTCACAGTTGCCTGCAAACCCCCAAAAGAGCACAACCCAGTTTTGAGCATATTGAGAGATCGATTGCATTTGGCTAACCTTCATTCAAAAGAAGTGTCCAGTTGATTGGGCTCAGAGAGGACAACTCAATCCAAGGAAATAAACAACAAGGAAAACAGACAACTGGAAAAGTATGGCAGCAAAGATGGAAACAAATGTTGGTGATGACCTATATGGCCTGTTGTAAAGGCGAAATAAAGAGCCAAAAACTGACCGGTAGTAAATCGTCTGCACTCGCGGGGCCGTGATAAATGGGAAACGGCTTTGAGCCGTCCAATTCGTACAAGCCACCTGTCGGCCAATTATACAATAGGTAACTCAATATATTTTGCCCAAAATTTACTTCAGACCCACACTAATGCCAAAAGGAATCAAAAACGAATGAACAATTTAATTTCTTATACAGTATGCATGCAATGGGACAGTCTGACTCCTGCTGATTATGCCAGAAAATCCAAAACCTACAAACAAGGGTTAGGCTTAGGGTTAGGGTAGGGTTAGGGTTAGAGTTGAAGTCAGCCACAAGTGTGGAGGACGAACTGGCTTACCGTCAACACTCACAAACGCGATGAAGTGGAGGTCGACCGGTTCTGTTATTTCAGGCGCCTGTGAAGCATAAAAGCAGAGAAAAACATTGCTCATTCAGTCATAGTCAAAGTCAAAGTTACAGAAAAACGATGATGATTCACATAATGGGAATCATTATCTTCAGTCTCCCTTCCTTATCAACCTTGTCTGACTTCAGTTTCCTTTCCCACATGGAAACAAAAAGCCTCTCATGAGTAGGATGCTGGTTGTCCTTTTCCAAAGTGGCAGAGCACTATTTAACCTATTCCTATATTTATGGGAGGTTTAAACTTTCGAGTACTAAGTTTATAAGTTATGAGAGGTAGAAAAGTACCGCCGTGTCTCCCGCTGATGCTGCAACTGAATGAGCTTCTTCCATTTCCGTATCCTCCTCCAAAAATTGTGCCCGCTACAATCAATTAACAAATAGCAAACGTCATGTCTACGAAGTCTGACAGAGGCACACAAATAGTAAGGGACGAACAGCAAAAACCAAACTAGAAACAAACAGTAAGCGACTTTAGAGTCTTCTTTTATATGATTTTGGAACCTGGCAAATTCTTCAGATGGATCGTGTCGGAGAAGCAACGAGACCGCTTTAAAAGTTGGATACTATCATGACTTTTTGTTTGTTTTTTAATACCCCACAGAGACTCTATCCCAAGCAATTCTCCTCACCTCAGCTGGACTCATGCTTTTGGTCTTCTCAAAAAATCTTTTGAGGTAGGAGCCCTCCGCTGCATTCAGGTAAAATAGTGGCACAATGCTCACAGTTAAAAGCGTTTGAATGCAAAGTAGATGATAAAGGAGTATCCTTGTCATTTTCCAAGACAGAAAACTTGGCCGCATTGTCATACATACATGCACATCTCTCTCCCTCTCTCTCTTCAACGTGCCATGCTCACCTAGATTGAGGCGCTGAGTGTTGTTCCCAATAGCATGCAGAAGGCCCACAGTTCCACAAGCATTGCCAACCGTCTGTAGAGTGAACCACACTTCACTGCTCACCTGCAGCTTCAAAACAAATTGTGAGGCTTTAGGCTCTATGTGGACCATACCTGGCATTGAGCATATTCAGTAGAAACTTCCATTAATGCTCACACAGTTCTTTGAAAACAGGGAAAATAAAATGCAATGCTTCAGCTTTCAGCATCATGGTCCTTAGATCACGCTTCCTTAAATGTTCATTACGAATGAAGAAGTCTCTTGGGGGGAAGGTGTTCTAGCGTGTCTTGTCATTTCAGTAGAAATATTCATGAAACAGACGTCCAAGAAGGAACTGTTTCTTATGATATTTTCCATGTCTACGCTTCAATGCTCATTGCCGCTTGAAACCCAAACCCGATCTTACTTCCTTCGATAGAGTTAACCATCTCGCGCCAGCTGTCACTCCCTCTCCTCTCTCCTCTTCCAAAACGACATGGCAACACGCTAGTCTATTCAATATGAACGCTATTTTATTCGATATGAAGGTGAACAAAGTAGCAATGAGTATCATACCGTCTGCCCTTCTTTCTCGACTCGTTGCACTTCTGCCTTCTTAGCTGCTACAGCCTGCATCATCGAAGTTTTCAACATGAAAAAGTGAATCGGTTACTGTCAAAGCAGGTTTCCAGCCAGGGTCACCTCAAAACATTGCATCTTCTGAAAGAACTGCTGAAAATCGAAAAACAAAGAAGCTTCAGGTTAATTCTTCTAAAATGTAATTTACGATAATCTCCAATATTGTAGAAATGAACACACTCCTGCATACATTTGTCAGTGCATGCTAGTACAACACCTGTGATGCTCTATTCTGGCATTATCCTCAAACGTCATACATTGAAAATGAGTTTGAATATTACAAGAAAGCAGCCTTAAAGCCTTCCAGCCTTCCTACTTCCACTCCTCGTAAGGTGAAGCCGAACTTACCGCCTCATTGTCAGGAAAGAGAAGGAGCAGCGCCAGCACAGGCTGCGGGACCATGGAAAGCAGCTCTTCATCGAGACCGTACACGTCATAGAATCCAGCTGTCTCTGGAAGCCCTAAAGGGCGCACGAACTGCAGCTCCAGGGAGGAAGTGGAGAGGAAAGGAGTGATGAAATGAGAGGAGGCAGAAGATGAGAGAGATGAGGAGGCAGAAGAAGCAAGGTGGAAGAAGGCGGGGTGGGGAAGGAGAATTGGTGTGGATGGCAGGCGAGGAGAGAACAAGAGGGAGTTGGAGGGAAGGAGGAGAGGGAGGGAAAGGAGGAGGGAGAGAGGGATGGGAGGGAGGGAGGAAAGGGAGGGTGGAGAGGGCAGGAAGCGTGGGGAGGGAGGGGAAGGGGAAGACAGTGAGGGAGGGGAGGAGGAATGGGAGGAGAGGGAGGAGAGAAAACGGGAGGAAAGGGGAGGGAAGGAGGAGGTCCGTGAGAGCAGTGATGCCAAAAGCTGTATGGCTGCTTTCTCTCAGCCACTGCTATCCATTATCAGACGTACAGGATGAACGAAGTCTCCTGAAGCTCAAAATGGAACATGTTTCTGATTCATGTCAAGGACTCAAACAGTCATTCACCGTAAGGGCTCCACTATGACTCAGACCACAGAAGCCTCTGTCTTCTCCTCTCTCTTCTTTCCCAAATAAATTCAGCTCAGAGAGACCGTGCATCCCTCCCTCTCTTCTCGCCCCACCTGCTCCATGACGGCGGGATTCGCCTCCAGAGGAAGCCATCTCTTCCTCCTCTGAGCTCCCTCGGCCATGGCCTCACAACACTCACAGAAAATAGGATCAGAAAGCAAACAAACCCTAATCACTCACAAAATTGTAAAATGTCTCCACCAATTGCTTCAAACCGCCTCTCTCACTCTCTCTTTCTCCCCCCCTCCCTCCAGCAGAGGAAGCTTCAAAAGTGCCACGTGTCGACAGGAGTGAGCTCCGCCTGCCACGTAGGCATGTCCTTGCTCGAGAACCAACTGACCGTTCCATATATGGCAGATCTGCGCATCCGAGCCGTCCATTTTCCTGGAAGCCGTAATGTACGAATGTGCTTTTCTTTCAACGCTTTTTTCATCACCTTCCCCTCCCCTCTCTCTCTCCTTCCTCCCCTCCTCTCACCTCTTGAGGGGGTATCAAACTTAGCAAAAGTTGAGGTTCTGAGGGCGATCACTACTGCGAGAAGAAGAGTGACTGATGACTGATCATGATGGTTTTGCGGAGCCTGTGCCGAACCTGTTGCAAGTCAATTTCTTCTTGTTCTTTTTCTACTTTTTCTTTTTATTTTTCTCCCCTTCAACCTTGCAAAGGCTCCCTCCCTTTCATCTCTCCTCCCCTTCAGACGCGTACTGAGCCCTGTTTCCCCGGCGGCTTATTCGCATTCTTGCCGTAAGGGGGACCCGGCAATTGCTGAGCCCTCCTCACACCGAGACTGCTAAAAAAGCAGACCTGCTTCCTGGAGGCTTCAAGGATTTGACTTTTTAGGAAAAATTGGAAGCTTTGAGAAGGTGGGTTGAGCAATCTCTAGTTAGTGGTGCAGTACTGCCTTTCGTGTACTGTCTTTATTTAGACAAGGGAAGGCGCATCGGAGGATAATTTGAAGAGATAAGTATAAATTCAAAGCAAAGATATGAAGGTCATATATGTATATCAAATTTTAAATGAGGGTTGGTGTGTTGTACTGGTAATTGAAGCCATTGCTTTTCCAGAAAACGACAGAAGATTTTTTTTTTTAGGCTGCACACGAACTTTTTGAATTCTTCGTTGAAGTTCAACGAGGTTGCCTCGACTCAACCAAACAATTGGACAAAAAGGACAAGCAATGAACATCTGCAGTGTAGGGACATTCTGGCAACAGGTCTTCCAAAGAATAATGATCAGTTTCAGGAGCTAAGTACCAAACAAATAGAGAGGGGGAGGGGGGGAGATGGTGAAAAAAAAGGGGAAAAAAATGATAGATTAAAAAAATAACTCTTCAATATGCAAAAATAGAAGGCGCAAAGAGCTGAAGCCAGCCCATTTGAACCCTCAAGCTCCCGAAAGCATGCACGTTCAAAGCTTCTTGCTTGGCAGAGGCCTGCAATGGCAAAAAAATCAGAAAAAAAATATTCAGGAAGGTCCACTCCTACGGATGCAATGGACCAAAAGATAGCAGCAGCGTATGAACCATCTATGAACCCCATTTTTGCGGAAATGACCAGCACGGACGAGTGCAACCAAACATGTTTCTAATTCGATGTATTATTCATTCACATCCTTATTTGAATGTTGACCTTTTGCAAAACATCATTGAATAATCTTACTTAGAAGTGCCGGCCTGCAGACTTCCCAGCCAAGTCCCAAGCCTGCATCGCAGGAGGTGGTGCTGAAATCAGAATCACCAGCTGGGAAGTAGCAGGGCTTCACTTTCGGGGGTTCGAGCTTGCTGCAGAGAGCAACAAAGCACATAGGAAACTAGTCCGTTCCATCAACAAAAGAAGCATATTCTTTGTTTGCACATTTTCCCGGACAGAAACGTTCTGGAAGTCAGGGAATAATATAGTACATAAGATTGGAAGGTCAAGGACCACTAACAAGAATCCGAACTCTAATAGCGGAAAGGCAGCACAAGGTCGCATGATATTGGAAAGTGTAAGCATGTGAACACCTTCATGGAATGTGGCCAATGAGAAGACATGTTGGTGAAGTCAGTACCTATTGTCCAGGCTGATCCAAATGATGGGGCCATGATTCGCGCCTGCCAAATCAAAATCAAAATCAAAATCAAAATCAACATAAATGACAACTCGCTTTTCTCTCTCAATCATTCCAGGCATACCATGCTTTGTTATCCAATTCTTGCTGTATTCGAAACCTTTGCAGCTTCATAAGAACAGAGTTCTGCAAAGGTTACCTACCTGCTGAGAGTGTAGCTTGCTCCTTCTTCCAAGGGTTGGAGGGTAACACCGGTTTCATTAGTCGCCACTACATGCCCTTTAGAGTCGATGAGAATGCTCGCATCTCCAAAGCTCGTTTTCACATCCAACAGTCCCACCGGAACATCCCACGACTTCCCATTTATGGAAACCTGCACTTTTTTCTCGGCATCTGCAAAAATAACAGGACATGTTTTTGTATGTAACAAAACAACAGTTAACAAATCATGGTTTGCCTTATTTCTCAGGCATTCCTCAAACCCAGCTTTGATAGCCCGATTTTCATTGAAAGATAGCCTAAGACTTGCAAAGCGAGTTCAGTATGACAACTAGTCCTCCTCACGATTCGCTGCCGATGGTTTTCTAGAAACAGATTTCAAAAAAAAAAAAAAAGAGGGAGCAGAAAAGATCACCTGCATGACTGTACATGGCTGCCCTAAACTGTCCAACAGACATGTCAACTACTTTTTCGACTTTCGAAGCTCCAACATCCGATTGCGATTGCTGGGAACTATGTTGATGCAAATGCTGCTCTCCATTTGCACCATCTTCAACCTCTGCTCCTTCTTCCTTATGCTCCTCCCCCTCCTCCTCCTTCTCCTCCCCCTCAATTCGTGGTTTCTTTTCTCCTCCTTCCTCTTCCTCTCCATCCCCCGTTTCATCCTCCTTGTCATTTTCGCTCTCCTTGTCATTACCATTCATACCGCTAGACTGCTTCCGTTTGGCACGTGCCTTCCGATTCTGAAACCAATTGTAGACGTTGGTATCTGTGATGGGCCCATGCTGCGCTAACTCCATTGTAATATCTTTTAATTTTGCTTTATGTGGAGTTCCTGAAAGTTCAGAAAAATACTTCTCCAGCAGTTGCAGCTGAGCAGGCTGTGGG
Source organism: Zygnema circumcarinatum (assembly GCA_037447605.1). Lineage (NCBI taxonomy): Eukaryota > Viridiplantae > Streptophyta > Zygnematophyceae > Zygnematales > Zygnemataceae > Zygnema > Zygnema circumcarinatum. Next base: position 1,198,042 of record CM074817.1, read on the forward strand.
CTCCATCTCTGCCGCGGTTTGACCAATGGAAGGGCGGGGGCTGCATGCGGAGTAGGATCATAGGTGTAGCTGACAAAATTACCTGCAATTGTGAAGAAAAAGAGCTATCAGTATACTTCAAATGTGCAGTGTAAACATCGCAATGAACATAGGAGTTTATGCAGGAGTGCGCTACGGGTTATGCTGAAGCCTAGCTAATCTTGGGCATTCCAATTCCAAGTTAAGTGCAAGACTCTGGCTAATGCATGGGACTAAGCTGAAATTAGAGGCCAAATGGCACTTATAACTCAGTTTTGGAAAGTTTCAAAGGTAGTACAAGCTTCTCAACCCCACGCCTCCAAAAAAACGGTCCAATAAAAGCAGTGCGTTACCGGCAGTCTGAGTGGCTACGGCAGAGCAGTAGATCTTGAAAAGTTCCTGCGTGCATGTGCGATAGACGGTGATCTGATCCTTTAGAGTGGCCATCTGCTCGTCCGTCATCACAATGCCGTGCGCCATCACATCATAGAGAGGCTGAGGGAGCGGCTCTCGAGCCATGATTTCGCTGTAGGTGAGGTCAGAAGAGGGGGGCTTCTGCGCCATGGCCTGGAGGGGAGCAGAGGGTAGGGACTAATTTCCTGGTTCAAGAGGGAGAAAGCATATGTGTGAGAGGGAGAGGCGGAGAGTGGGAGAGGAGGAGGATAGGGGGCGACGGGGGAAGGAAGGGGGAGAGGTGGAAAAAAGGGAGGGAGGGGGAGGAGGACGAGGAAAGCGACCAGGGACAAAATGGGGAAGAGAAGGAGAGAGTGGCAAGAAGGTGCTAACACTTTGATGCAGACGTATAAAAGTCATATGACATAAATATCAGAATGCCTAATGCGGTGTGTAAAATAACGTGAGAGGAAAACAAAAGAAGGCATGGGAGTGAGCCAATTGAGTATGAGAGAGAGAAAGAAGGGGAAAGCACCATTAACTCTACTGCTATTCGTCATACTCTCTCCTTGATCTCCTCTTCCCTCAGCTCCCCACTCTCTCTTCGCCCCCCCCACCCCCTCCTCACCCCCGCTTTTCCATACTCTTCAAAGCTTTCCTCCCCGTTGTTTATTTTCCTGTCTCCTAATCCTCACCTCCAATACCTCCTCCCCCTACCTCCTCACTTCTCCTTTCCATCAGCTCTCTCATAGCCAGCCCCCTCATTCTTTATCCCCGCTCCGCCTCAGCTCCCTGCACTTTCTTCGCCTCCATTCTCTCTTCCCCCTTCCTTCACCCCTAATCATGTCATCCTCTCTCCCAACACCATCGAATTCCGCCTCTCCTTTGCCCCTTCCTTCCCCTGTCCTCCCTTCTCTTCCACTTTCCCTCTACCTCTTCCACCCTCCTCTCCACTCCCCTCGGCTCCCCTACCTCTCCCCCTCCCTCTCGCCTTCCCCTCCCTCCCCTTCGCTTCCACTTCCCCTATCTTGATCCTCTCCCTCTCTCATCCCTCTCTCCTTTCCTCTCCTTTCCACCTCCCTTTCCTGATCCCTTTCTTCCTCTCCTGCCCCTCCCCACTTCCCTCTTCCTCACTAATACTTCCGATCGCTTAAGTCCTGTAACCCTAACTCCGTACCCGAGCCCTAAGCTCACCTTCTCGGCCGGCCGGTTCCTGGCCGCCTGCCTGCCTCCTCTCTCTCCCTCTCCCTTCCCCTCCGCGAGAGTGCAAAGAGGCCTTCCTCTCCTCTCCACTCCACTCCCTCCCTCACTCCCATCACCGACATTTCGCTGATCCAGCCCGTTCCGTTCCGTTCCGTTCACAAATCAGCATGGAGAGGATGCAGTTCGATACGGGCGGCTGCGCGGCAGACACGTGGCGTCGCGTGCGCCGAGATTGCTCGATATCAGTCGTCCGATCTTCGATCCGACGGTGCCGGGTAACTAGTAGTTTCCCACAAGTGACCCGCTCGTGGTTTCCCGCGAGGAGCCCCCTCGTGGTTTCCTTTATATCAAGTTACGCGAAGAGGTCACAAGTTCTGTGAAGCGTGCAACTGAGTCACATGATTTTTAGGTTTGGACAGCTCCATGGTTCATGCGGCCATGGCGGAGACTTAGGAGGCATTGAAAAAGGAAAGGGCAGCCATGGCAAGGATGTGTATGCGGCGTCCGGGCGTAGCCATGCTGGAGCTGCAGCTATCGCTGGTGCTCCTGCTTCTTTCAGGATGCCACGTGTCATCATCCCTAGGGAGCAGCGAGTGTGAAGCTCTGGGCTTCAGCGGTTTAGGGTTATGTTCGGACTGCAACTTGCTCGCAGAGTATGTCAAAGATGCAGGTAATTTCAGCAGCTTTGAATTTCCTGCATGATTTGCTGATACCATTTATTCAGAACCCGCCTTCAAAGTGCTTCGTTTGTATTTCAACAAAGTGAAAGTGCTGGACTGCTTCGAAGGCAAGAGATGAGTGTATGCTGTGCTTGTAGAAAGCGTGTAGCGACTTTATAGCAGCTGAAAAGCGGAGCAAATCGCCGTTCCTGCATGTGCGGTGGCTGCAAGCAGAGCTAGAAGCAGATTGTCGCAAATGCTGTACTCCCGACGACGATGATGACGCCAATGCCAAGGTGAGAATTAGGTCAACTTTCTTCATAGGCGATGACATTTCTTGGCCATGTGATTAAAACTAAATTGTGCCATTTCTTATTTGTGTTTATTCAGCAAGGGCTCTTCACGGTGTCTCACACGTTCGGAATGCATTCATATGACCATTGGAATGCCAAAGTCCACAATTTCTAGATGGACTGCAAAGACTTCGCAATTTAGGACCTGCCATACATTTATCTCAGAGTTAAACTTTTTGTGACTAAGACAGTTTATACAATGAATGTGATCCACAAAGAACACGTGTTGGTTTCATATGATTGTGGAAGCTGCCCCGTGCTTTTCGAAGATTTTTTGGCAAACATTTGAATCGTGCGCAGTAGAGTTACATGACCATTGAGCTGAAACCATTTTGCCATTGACAGTGAACAATATTGGAGTTGTCTTTCTTCAGAAAACGTTCGCTTCTGCTATTCTGGAGGTTTGCATGCGGCGAGTGAGTTTTTATCCTGCCGTCTATAAATTTATTGAGGAGAAGGCTCAGAGCTATAAGCTCTTGAGCGTAAAGTACACGGCCCATGCGACTCCAAAGCTCCTTATGATGGATGCAGAAGGGCAGTTGCTTGACACAGTGATGTGAGTTCTTCGACTCAAACTTATAGCTCAAATGCAGGCATCGCTTTAGTGAATGTCTTGCTGACAAGATGGTTGTGGATGCTGACCTGCACTTAACTAATTTTGTATCATGCTCCAATACAAAGAAAGCAGCATTAGGGTATTTAAGCCTGAAAAGAAGTCCAGCAAAACTAGTGGTATTGGCTTTAGTTGCATGCCTGCTGTGTACTGTCTAATTCTTTGCTTTGGCCGAGTGCAGGATCGATAGTTGGCGCACGGCACATATTGAGGCCTACTTGCAGCAGAAGCTCAAGGCGGCTGTGTGATATTTTGAAACCATTCAACATGTGATAACATGTTCTCCCAGGTTAAACCCTCACAAGATGTAAAAAACGATGTATCTCAAAACTGGTCACTTTTAATGATCTAATTCACCAATCAGATTATGCCACTCAGAACCTGCTCAATGATGTAGAGTTCTCCTTGAAGTTTAGGGTTTTGCATTCAAAATGTGATGTGATGTACATAAGAATCATCCAGGTGGCCATCCATCATCTGCTCGAAACTCCTCGTTCGTGCATTCTTACGAAGCAACTTCAAGGATTCGTATCCTGCCCGCATGGAACTCCCATTACCAACCAAGAGTACGCTTCTAAGGGAACGATAAGTTCCACAGACAAGTTCAGAATAAGATAGGAGGAATATCCCTAATTACAAGCAAATAATAATCCCCATGAGCAATACTGGAAACCACCAGTACTGGCAGATTACCCACTTTCCTTTGCCATCCAGTAATAAGCTGACATCTCAGATCTCCCTTATACGTTTTATTGCCACGTGCATTATGCACAGAATAATTTTAATAGATGCAAGTCCTCGACTTCTTGGGATTCCCCAGCTATGGCCTGCAACCCTAATGCCATTTCCCTCCATTCCGTAATTAAAACTCTAGATTAAAACTGCAGAGATATGGTCAATTCCTCCCTTCGGTATCTCCCGTCTTTAATTTATCCAACCTGTGCCTTCATTCTGATTTCTCTCCACTATCACCTCCTCTATGATTGTCACTAGCGTCACCATGAGAGCTGTATCCACCTGCATTTTCAATTCATGCCAGCACCATTGTAGCACAGAGTTAAGACGGAGGTACTGGTCACAAAGGAGGGCAAGCAAAACGGGCACCAACTTGTTTCCCAAGACAAACAAGGCATGTTGTTACTTCTGAAAGGAAACGTGTCAACAGCTCTTATTTGAGTACAACCTGATAGGAATGCAGACATCATAAAGTGTAAGTTGATGTTTCTGAGCATGGTCCAGCACATACCCCTGGGAATATTCGGAGGTAGTATGTGTCCTTTCCCAAGTAAGCTGCACGAGCAGAGAACATGTCGCGGCTAACCTCAGCCAATAAGCGTCCTTCAGAATTCGAAATCTGTCCATAAACAACAAACGATAGTGCAGGTCAGACCATCTCCATCTAAGCTACTGTCTTTGTGAAGGATGAATGAACAGGACATAAAGTTCAAAGTTTGTAACTGGAACAGTCTTTTCAACAGGCTACACTTCAAACGCTAAGATGTTACGTAGAAAACGAACCTGAAAGTTCCTTTCGCCAAAGGTTCCTCGAATCAAGATGTCAGGATTTGAGGACTTGTTTCCTCGGAAGAAGACCTGCAGCAAAATCCATATGTTTTCCATGCTACAATGAAATAAAACCTCTTTCGTTGCCAACGACAACGAGCACAAATATCAGACGCTTCAATTGAAAGGCCTTAATCAATTAGTCTCTCTCTTCTGAAAAAAAAGGAAATGCAGTTGACGGCTCCGAGGATTGCGTCTGCTGCAATGCAGCGAAAATTCTTCTTCTGCTCCATTCCTAAAAACATTTCCTTTCGAAGCCCCGCAAAAAGTTTGGAAACTTACATGGGCCTGTGGAGTAAGGGAGAAGACCACTTTGCGAAGCTCGGCAATTTTAGCAGACTCTTGTGGGTTCGCTCCTGGACAGATATATGTTACAGCCTTGAGACTCATCACCTTCTGCATGGTGCTGGAAACTGCGTTGCCAGCATTATCATATATTGCTCGCCTTTTATGCATGCTCACAATCCTGCAGCACCGCAAGAAAAATGGTTTAAGGGACTTTCAGAGAAGCAAAGATTGCTGAAACGACCGGCAGAAAAAAAAAAAATATATATATATATATATATTCTTTTCAGGGACATAAACGCATGGCCCGCACAGAACAAGGGAAGCCTGACGTAAAAGGAGTGAGCCATCAAGCCATCCATTCACCGAGAAAAATAAATTGATGCCTTGCAGTGAATAGAACGCTGAATGGCCTTCCGATACAAAATGACAGCAGCCTTAGAAAGATAGCAAGTAAGAACAGCCAATATGAAGACTACTCACTTTGCTCGTAGTCTGAATTGAAGGGCGCCTGTGACGTCCGTGATGTCCATGTCATCTCGTGACCAGCTCTGAATCTCTCGCAGAACAAGAGTGGTCTCATATGGCAAAATGAACTGCGGTCCAAACAAACTCACTATGGGCTCTACCTGTGCAGGAGGGGCAACAGGGCCAGCAGGAGCCGCACCCGGAATCGCTGTGTGGGACCTACCGCTACTGCTCCCTGCCTGGTAACTGCCACTATGGCTTTTCAGAGAATAGTCTCCAGCAGATGGTCCAGGAGGGTGAGGGTATCCAGGAGGAGGCGCGCCATAGGTAGAGGGATGAGTTTGAGGAGGGTAGCCTGGAGCCTGAGGGTAGCCATGGCCACCTTGAGGCGGGTATCCAGAAGGAGGGTATCCAGGAGGTGGGTATCCAGGAGGCGGGTATCCAGGAGGCGGGTATCCAGAAGGAGCGTATCCAGAAGGAGGATAGCCTTGGTCGGGAGGGTAGCCAGGATAGCCCCCTGCAGGAGGATAATAAGACATGGCCTGGCCTGCAACGCTCTGAACGCTCCTTGAGCCTCCTTCTCCTCCAAAGCAGCCTCCCTACCTGCCTGCCTGTCTGCTTGCCTGCCTGTAAGTTTGCCTGCCTGCCTGCCTGCCTGCCTGCCTGCCTGCCTGCCCGCCTGCCTGCCTGCCTGCCTGTGAGCCTGCCTGCCTGCAGAACGCCTTCCAACAAATTAATACCACAAGGAAAGCAATGCAAATGTCACTGTTGTTGTCCTCCTCAACCTCCTTGCTCGTGAGTAACACGGAAATGGCGGGCAACGCGGAGAGCTGCACTGGGCGGACGGTATGAAGCCGGCACGACTAATTCTGAGTGCAGCCTTCAAACGCGGTCAAAGCGCGCGGACCAGAGAGAGGGCGCTGGCGCTTCCGGAGGAGGAGGGCCGATATTATCGCCGCAATACTCCTGGCGACATAGTATGGAATAATTTTCTATTACGAATAAATTTCAATTTTAGAGGCTTTTTGCTCGCTTAGCATGCGAGAGGTACCGGGATCGATTCCCCGCCCATCATCTCCATTAAAACTCTGAGACTAACTGAGTCTCAATTTTTCTTCATGCACTTGTACGCGTTCTGTCGGGAAAGTGCCCGATGACGTGCTTGGAGGATGTGGAAATTTGACTACCGAGAAGAAAGAAGAAGAAGTAGAAGATTTTTCGTACTATTTTTCTGAAGCAAATATATGTAGGAGAAAGGAAGTGGCATCGATCTCACGATGGCGAGTGGCAATCAAATGTACATGCACAAAATCATCATGGGGAACCACGAGGAACTGGTCGCAAAGGACCTAAGCACAAAAGAAAAAAGCTATGAGCGGAAATGAGGCAATTGAATGCAGTCCTTATTGCACCTCTTGTACCTGCAGCAGGCAACATATGCAGGAGGCCGACTGCTGACGTTTTTGAGTGCTTTCTTTTGTGCTTAGGACCTTTGCGACAAGTTCCTCGTGGTTCCCGATGATAATTTTGTCCATGCACATTGTATTGTATTGTATTGTATTGTATTGTATCTATATTGTACTGTATTGTATTGTATTGTGTCCATGTTGTGCTTGTAGAAAGGGTGTAGCGACTTTTTATAGCAGCTTGAAAGGGGAGGAAATTGCCGTTCCTGCATGTGCGGTGGCTGCAAGCAGAGGTAGAAGCAGATTGCCGCAAATGCTGTACTTCCGACGATGATGATGACGCCAATGTCAAGGTCAGAATTGGGCCAACTTTCTTTTCCTGCACTTTACTAATTTTGGATCATGCTCCAATACAAAGCAGGCAGCATTAGGGTAACGAAGTCCAGTAAAGTAGTTGTATCGCTTTAGTTGCATGCTTGCTGTGTACTGTCTAATTCCTTGTTTTGGCCGAGTGCAGGATCGATAGTTGGCGCACGGCACATATTGAGGTCTACTTGCAGCAAAAGCTCAAGGCGGCTGTGTGATATTTCGAAACTATTTAACATGTGATAACATGGTCTCCCAGGTTAAACCTTCACAAGATGTAAAAAACGATGTATCTCAAAACTTGTAACTCTTAATGATCTAATTGACCAAACAGATTATGCCTCTCATAACATGCTCAATGGTGTAGAGTTTTCCTTGAAGCTTAGGGTTCTGCATTCAAAGTGTGATGTGATGTACATCAAAAGCATCCAGGTGGCCATCCATCATCTGCTCAACTTACAGAGACAAATTTGGTATTCACACAAGACATTGATTAAATTTTGAGAAATATCTTCGTAGTTCGAGAGGAGCTAGGATTTGAAACAAGAGACCTGTTAGAACATATCGAGGGCCGAGCAGCTCGAGAGAAGCTGGCAACTCTAGCAGGACTTGACACAGCAGATATAGAGGACCTAGCAGCATGCCTATACGGAGCACCAAGAGCTGTAAAGTTAAATGAGACCCCACTCTTTACTCCTAATATTTATGCTGAAGGAGAAGGAGAAGAAGGAAGCGGGTGGCTCTTATTGAACTCCCAACCTTTTTTGTGAAACACGCAGAGAATTGTAATAGTTAGTATCAATACGCCCTTAACTCCTCGTTCGTGCATTCTTACGAAGCTGCTTTAAGGATTTCGTATCCTGCTTGCATGGAACTTCCATCACCAACCAAGAGTACGCTTCCAAGGGAACGATAAGTTCCACAGACAAGTTCAAAAGATGACGGGGAAGGATATCAATAATTACAAGCAAATAATAATCCCCATGAGCAATGTTGGAAACCACTAGTACTGACAGCTTACCCACTTCCCTTTGCCATCCAGTAATAAGCTGACATCGCAGATCTCCCTTATACGTTTTATTACCACGTGCATTATGCACAGATTAATTTTAATAGATGCTCCGTTCACAATCCTCGACTCCTTGGGATTCCCCAGCTATGGCCTAGTGCCATTTCCCTCCATTCCTTAGCTAAAACTGAAGATTAAAACTGCAGAGATATGGTCACTTCCTCCCTTCGGTATCTCCCGTATTTAATTCAACCAACCTGTGCCTTCATTCTGATTTCACTCCACCATCACCTCCTCTATGATTGTCGCTAGCGTCACCACGAGAGCTGTATCCACCTGCATTTTCAATTTATGCCACACCATTGTAGCACAGAGTTAAAACGGAGGTGCTGGTCACAAAGGGCAAGCAAAACAGGCACCAACTTGTTTCCCAAAACAAACAAGTCATGCTGTTAGTTCTGAAAGGAAACGTGTCAACAGCCTTTTCGTCGAGTACAAACTGATGTGAATGCAGACATAACTTACACTTTATATATATATATATATAAATATATAAAGTGTAAATTGATATTTCTGAGCGTGGTCCGACACCTACCCCTGGGAATATTCGGAGGTAGTATGTGTCCTTTCCCGATTGAACTGCAGAGGAAATGCCGCGAGTAACCCTCGCCAATAAGCGATCGTCAGAAGTCGAAATCTGTTCAGAAACAACAAACGATAGTGCAGGTCAGATCAACTCCATCTGAGCTACTGTTTTGTGAAGGATCAATGCACAAGGCATTAAGCTCAAAGTTTATAACTGGAACAGTCGTTTCAACAGACTGCACTTCAAACGCTAAGATGTTAGGCAGAAAACGAACCTCAAATTCTCTTTCGCCAAAGGTTCCTCGAATCAAGATGTCATGATTTGAGGACTTGTTTCCTCGGATGAAAACCTGCAGCAAAATCCAAATGTTTTCCATGCTAAATTAAAACCCCTTTCGTTGCCAAACTACAACGAGCACAAATATCAGACGCTTCAATTGAAAGCCTTTAATCAATTAGTCTCTCTCTCCTGACAAAAATGGAAAAGCAGTTGACGGCTCCGAAGATTGCGTCTGCTGTTATGCAGCTAAAATTCTTCTTCTGCCCGTTCCTAGAAACATTTCCTCTCGAAGCCCCGCAAGAAGTTTGGAAACTTACATGGGCCAGTGGAGTACCGCCGGAGAAGACCACTTTGCGAAGTTCGGCAATTTTAGCAGACTCTTGTGGGTTCGCTCCTGGACAGATATATGTTACAGCCTTGAGACTCATCACCTTCTGCATGGTGCTGGAAACTGCGTTGCCAGCATTATCATATATTGCTCGCCTTTTATGCATGCTCTTAATGCTGCAGCACCGCAAGAAAAAGGTTATTGTGTTGAAGGGTCTTCCAGAGAAGCAACGATTGCTCTAACAACAGGAAAAAAAAAGAAAATTATTCTTTTCAGGGACATAAACGCATGGCCTGCACATAACAAGGGAAGTCTGACGTAAAAGCAGTGAGTCAGCGAGGCATCCATTCACCGAAAAAAAGGATTGAAGCCTTTGCAGTGAATAGAACGCTGAATGGCCTTCCCATACAAACTAACAGCAGCCTTAGAAAGATAGCAAGTAAGTACAGCCAATACGAAGACTACTCACTTTGATCGTAGTCTGAAATGAGGGGCGCCTGTAATGTCCGTGATGTCCATGTCAACCTTTGTCGAGTTCTCAATCTCTCGCAGAACAAGAGTAGTCTCATATAGCAAAACGAACTGCGGTCCGAACAAACTCACTATGGGCTCTACCTGTGCAGGAGGGGCAACAGGGCCAACAGGAGCCGCACCCGGAATCGCTGTGTGAGACCTACCGCTACTGCTCCCTGCCTGGTAACTGCCACTATGGCTTTTCAGATAATAGTCTCCAGCAGATGGTCCAGGAGGATGAGGGTATCCAGGAGGAGGCGCGCCATAGGTAGAGGGATGAGTTTGAGGAGGGTAGCCTGGAGCCTGAGGGTAGCCATGGCCACCTTGAGGCGGGTATCCAGAAGGAGGGTATCCAGGAGGCGGGTATCCAGGAAGTGGGTACCCAGGAGGCGGGTATCCAGGAAGAGGTTACCCAGAAGGAGGATAGCCTTGGCTGGGAGGGTAGAAAGTATAGCCCCCTGCAGGAGGATGATAAGACATGGCCTGGCCTGCAATGCTCTGAGCGATCCTTGAGCCTCCTCCTCCTCCAAAGCAGCCTGCAAGCCTGCCTGCCTGCCTGCCTGCTTGCCTGCTTGCCTACTGCTGACCTGGTCGCGTGATTTCCACGGAGGGTCGCAACGCGGCGAGCTGCCATTGGGTGGACGGGATTCAGCTGTCGCGTCAAACGCGGTCAAAGCGCGCGGACCAGTGGGAGGGGCCGAGGCTTCCGGAGGGGCGGGAAAAGTGGGCGGGAGGGGGGTGGTGCCCATATTATCGCTGCGATACGGTAGGATACTGGACCGTGCTGCTTAGTTAGTGAAAAAAAGAGTTTAAATAAAATTTAAAGCAATACCCTGTCATCCGGGGATGTAGCTCACATGGTAGAGCGCTCGCTTAGCATGCGAGAGGTACGGGGATCGATACCCCGCATCTCCATGTCTTTATGAAACCGTCGCTTTTTATTTTTATGAACCTTTTAGCGTACAGCTCAACGCAATTGGTGCAGAACCCCCCCCTTAATATTTTCCACCCGTACAGTGAGAAACAGTACCGCCGCAGGCCGGACTCTTAACATAATACCGCCCGCCTCTCTCTCTCTCTCTCTCTCTCTCTCTCTCTCTCTCTCTCTCTCTCTCTCTCTCTCTATTTTCAGATTCCAAGATTTTCGCCCAATAATATTTGTGCCGAAACCATGGCGAAAATATTGGAGATTGATGGACCCCTCCCCCTTTTGGATATCCTCTCCCCCTTTCGGGGAAAGTTCGCACTTCCATTTCGGCTATCCACTCCCCCCCCCTTTTTTTTTGTTTCTCCTCTCACACATCAACGCAATGTCAAACACAAAAAACAAACAAACCAAACACAAACAAAAAACACAAAGAAAAAAAACACATTCGTAGAGAGAAAGCAAAGCATAGCATGCATTATGTGGATGTGAAGCTCTATGATGATGTAATGGCTGGCTTGCTTTGCTTTGCTTCTCGTTTTTGCTTTCTCTTTCTCTTTCTCTCTCTTGCTCTCTCTTTCTCTCTCTCTCTCTCTCGCTCTCTTTCTCTCTTCCTTTCTCTCTTTCTTTCTCTCTTTCTCTTTCTCTCTTTCTCTCTTTCTCTCTTTCTCTCCTTCTCTCCTTCTCTCCTCTCTATCTCTCTTTCTCTTTCTCTCTCTCTCTCTTTCTCTCTCTCTCTTTCTCTCTCTCTCTTTTTCTCTCTCTCTTTTTCTCTCTCTCTTTCTCTCTGTCAATCTCTGAGAGAGAACTAGGCTTGGATCTCTCTGCGAATGTGGTTGCGGACATTGCGTTGATGTGTGAGAGGAGAAACAAAAAAAAAAAAAAAAAAAAGGGGGGGCAGGGAGTGGACAGCCAAATTGAAGTACGAAATTTCCCGACAAGGGGGAGAGGATATTCGAAAAGGGGGGAGAGTCTACCATTCTCCAAAATATGTGGGGGCGGTACTGTAACCAACAGCCGTTCCCCATGGCCATGCATCCGTACGGACGAGGGCTTGGACCGCATCCGTACCCCATGGCCATGCCATGCCTCCCTCCAATCACATCGCCTATTGGCCCGCGCCCGACGGGATTTCAGATCTCCCGTTATGTACGGACCGTATTGTACCGCGGCTCAAGCGTGCGGCGGGCCATGGCGGCAGTTCAGCTTAGCTCCTGCACTCCGAGCGGCAGGCACCCTCCGCCATGGCGCTTGCGCCCCTGCTGCTCCTGCAACCTCTCTCTAACTCTCAGCCGTCGCTCGAATGCGCAGGCACAGGGAGCTGCAGCGCTGTTGTATTGACTGGACGAGGAGCTTTGACGTTGTTTGACAGGAAGAGGACTGCTGTGCAGACTGCTTGGTTGAGTGTGAGGTTGCGAAGGCAGCAGGTTGAAAGGAAGAGGTTTGTTGGCAGTGGATTAGGCACGCTGATAGAGAGAGAGAGGGGAACGGTTGTGCGGATGGCTTTGGAGACAAGTCATGGAATTGGAGCGGACGTGGAGAGGAGTCGGCCGCCATTTGGAGTACTGTTCGTATGCCTGGGTTCGTCAGTGACCTTATTTTGACGTTATGGATTGTGCATTCAGCATTGTTGTCTCGTCCGTGATCTCCTAGTCCTGGCTTCCCACTGTGGAGAGAGTATCAGATATTGATAGTTCTGTCGGGAAAGTACCAGATGACGTGCTTGAAGGATGCTGGAATCCGACTACCGAGAAGGTGCATTAGAAGATTTTCGTACTCTTTTTCTGAAGCAAATGTAGGCAATCGAATGCAGTCCTTATTGCTCTTGTACCTGTGGCAGGCAACATATGCAGGAGTCCAACTGCTGAAGCCGTGTTCACATATGCGGTGAAGGCCAAGGGACTAGAGGATAAATACAAGATCGACTCTGCCGGAACTATAAACTACCACGAGGTGAGCACCAGCTTGTTGGCTCATGCTTTTTCGAGTTCCGTGATTCTTCAGATTTCGTGGTGTTGACTTCTCATTGTTCAGATGGAAATACTTGAGTGGAAATGTAATTGACCGGATTTGTTTATCTGAGTGAAGTTTACCTGTTTTCCTAAGCATTCATGGAGGGACATGCCGGAATTGCATATTATGAAGAGAGGATTTGCAACGGTAGATGCTTGTTAATTTTTAGCCTAGTGGAGGGGGAAGGTCAAAGATATGAGAAGACTTCTATAATCAGTTCAATGAGTTCACATTCAGGAACAAAGCAAACTGTATTGTGTGTTTTTGTTATAATGATTTCGTTAGTTCAGGACTTGGTCTTGTACGACTTATTCGTATATGGATACTTCAGTTATCTTCTAATTGTCAGAGAAGGTACCTTCTCTGTTCTCTGTTCTCGGCTGTGGCAACATAGGGAGACCCTGCGGATGCGCGTATGAGAGCAGCAGCAATCAAGCGAGGAGTGAAGCTCACATCCATTTCCCGGCCAATTCGACCATCAGACTTCAGCGACTTTGATCTCATACTCGCCATGGATCGTCAAAACTATGGTAAAAGCCTGTGTAAGCGCACTTAGACTTCCCTATTTGCAGCTCAGTGAAGGAACACTTGAATGAATTATCATTATGCAACAAGGTTCATTGTTCCAGTTTTTTGTTGAATTCAGAGCAGATACAAGTTGCAGGAAGACATGCTTGTTGCTTGAGACTTCGCTTCACGTGAACGATTGGGCGGGTGGGTGTAACTGAATGGGTTATTTCAGCCAACACTCCCGAAATTCATTATTGTTTTGTGAACTTGCAGAGGACATCATGGCAGCTCATCGTAATTGGAGCAACAAGTATTCTCTGCCGGCTGGCTCACATAATAAGGTGATCCTTTTATTCTCCGCAAAATGTCAGCAGGACCGACTGCGAATATAGCTGAGGAAAGCTGGAGTCTAGCGCTGGTTTATTTTCTTCGTGGTTTGTGAGGATCTAAAGACTCTTGAAGGATGTTTAGTAGGTCTTCCTGTTCAAGTTTTTATGTCAGCTCAGTTCAGTTCAGGTCAGTTCAGTATTTCTGCTTACTTGCAGTTTCTGCAAGTAAGCAGTTTCTTTAGATGGACGTTGTCATCCTTGCTCCTGGCGGTTGCCATTCTCTCTTGCTGCATATCTGTCCATTGCCTTATGATGTCACCTCTTCACCTTGTTCTTTTTTAAACAAAAATGATGATTTCCCTAACTTGTGTTGACAATCTCCTTTGGGCTGTTACAGGTGAAGCTAATGTGTAGTTATTGCTCTAAGTCTGAACGCGATGAAGTTCCAGATCCGTACTACGGGGGCCCAGAGGGATTTGAAAAGGTCGGCTACCCTGCTCTGTAATCTTCGATGAAAGGGGAAACGTAAAGTTTAAGGAACAGAGAGTGGGTTCCACGCAGAGATGTTTTCTCTCGCTCATGTTTGAATTGGATAGCCCAATATTGGAAAGCCGCTGTCCACGTCATTTTCGTTTTAAAGTATGATTTCGCCCCCGTGTTCACACTGTCAGCTTTGGGATGGCCGTATTGCAGGTGTTGGACCTCCTTGAAGATGCGTGCGGAGGGTTACTAGATTCTCTCGAGCGTCAGGAGCAAACACTGCAAGCCTAAACTCCTATTCGATGACAATACAGTGAGGGAGTCGTATCATTGACTTGAATGCGGTCGTGGTATGATGTTCCTTTGTATACTTCTCCCAGATATAAAGGGTCTGTTATGTCCTTATACTGCTGCAGGTGTGCTGGAGCCCGTCCCGAGTTAATAAGCTACGATTGCTTTTTGTAGACTCGTTCAGGCGACAGAGTGTGTGATGTTTCAGATAGTAACTATAGTTCCAGATATCAACGATATGGAGCCAAGCCTTGTCACCGAGGCGCTTGTGGGTTTCTTCTGAGAATGAAAGGCGAAGCAAATGTGCGTGTCTTTCTAGAGATAATGGCCTGTGGGGGATGAGACAGTGCTTGAGAGTCGTCCAGCATCTATGCTTGCAATTGTGCCGCATGTGCTCCATGAGGCATGTGGAGGATAGTCGACTAGTGGCGGCGAATTCTCTCCTAACCTTTTCGAAAGCGTTTAGTATAAGTTACTGATACTAAACTAGTTATAAGGAGTTAATAACACTAAAAACTTGTAATGGTAGTTACTAATTACTAAGTACCAAGCTTAAGAGCTACAAGAACTTCACGTGGTAAAAAGTCACACATGCTGGTTGTTTTAGGCAGATTTAAGGCTTACACTGAGACTGCGCTTTCAAGTATGGCACCACACCCTAAACCCGGTACGGCGGTGCTGCTGTTTCCCGACCTCTTATGGCCGTGTGCGCCCGATGTGTAATGTCATGCATGGCAGTCTGTAGAATGAAGCCCTAAAATTTGACAAATGTGACGTGATGTGATCAAGTTGTGAACATGTCTCATTCGCTGAAACGGCGTTTTGTCAATCCTACAGAGGGCGCTCACAAGTCAAAGCAATCATCGCATTGTCACGAGCCAGTCGCGTTACCTGCAACAGCAGCCTCGCATCCCAGCAATTGTGATGGGCTCGTCAATGAAGACGGGAGAGATGTGGAATTGATCTCACGATGGCGGTGCCATCAAATGTATAAACGAAATCATGAAGGGGAACCACGAGGAATTGGCCGCGAAGGAACATAGGTGGATATTGGTGGCCTAGGCGTAGTTTTCCGCTCCTAGCTTTGAACTTCTGTGCTTAGGTCCTTTGCGACCAATTCCTCGTGGTTTCCCATGATGATTTTGTCTTTGTACATTTGATGGCGATCAATGCCACACCCTTCTCTGTTGGTGGCCCACACCGTACAGTACATAGTTTGAGCCCACACTGGCCGCACACTCCAACGTAGGTCGGCGCCGTTTGATCTTCCCCTTCTGTAGGTAGGTCCCTGCCGCCCTCTGCCGCCACGTGTCGAGCAGGCACAGTTCCTTCGATTTCTTCTCACGCCACATGTTCATTCCACATGTCAAAAGCTCATCAACCGCTGTACGGACCGTATGAATTTCCATGCGTCTAAATGGAACTGGAACAAGAATATTGTGAAATTCACGGAACCACAGCGACAAAGGTCCATACGGACGAGGCTATGGCCATGGCATGCCATGGTGGCCCCCGCAGGTCCTGCTCCATGGCGGCAGTTGCCAGTTAGGGTTTCCTACGGCACTTCCTGCAACGTCCCTCCCTCACAGGAGTCTTCCAGAGAGCGAGAGAGAGAGGGAGGCGGTTGCAGAGGGGAAGTTGCCTGCCGTCTGCAGGGGTGCTCCTGAAGGAGTTGCAAGGCTGCAGCTGCTGCTTGCTGCTGTGCTGTGCTGCTTGCCGCAAGAGGAGGGAGGGCGGGTAGAGCGACGGCGGCACGACTCACTGTATGCACTCCAAAAGGAGGGTTGCGGAGGTGGACCTCTCGGGCTCTCTCTTGAAGAAGCCCCGTTCTGAGAGTGAGGCAGAGGGGACGGACGGAAGCGCAGCCATGGCTGCAACGGGAATTCCTCCTGCCATTGAGATAGATGAGGATCTGCACAGTCGCCAGCTGGCTGTGTATGGCCGGGAAACCATGCGCCGGCTGTTTGGAGCTAGCGTGCTTGTGTCGGGGTTGAAGGGCCTTGGTGCTGAAATTGGTAAAGCACCTCCCTTGCTCTCTGTATCCAAGAATTGCAGCTGTGGTAGTGAGGCTTTCTTCGGTGTTATATGGGATTTGCAACCTCTTGAGCAAGATTGAGGTTTCTGTTGTCTATTGTCAGCCAGCGCTGCTTAGATTTGTTTGCTTTCTATCCATCCGATCATTGTATTAACAGGCACGAGTGAAGCATTTGAGTAGCTTCAAGGCTACCGCTAAGGCTAAGGCTAAGGCTTTGTAGCTTATCCGTGCAAGTTTCTATATGTTGTAATTTTACCATTTATGAATAATTTGATCTCTGCCACCCCTTGCATGGGTCATGGCTCAAATAATACTTTTTCAGGAGTGCCTGCCATGAGAACTTATCTGTTTTTTTTTTATGAGGGGTGACGGTATTCAGCAAAGAACATCATCCTCGCTGGCGTGAAATCTGTTGCACTTCACGACACAGAAGTGGTGGAATTGGCGGATTTGTCAGCTCAATTCTACTTGACGGAAGACGACGTAGGAAAAAACAGGGCTGCAGCCTGCGTGAGTAAGCTGGCGGAGCTGAACAAGGCTGTCAAAGTGACAGCCGTTACTGAAGATATCGGCAAAGACTTTCTTGGACACTTCCAGGTATTCTGATCTTCCTCTTCACAAGAGAAGCACATCCACGCTCATTCTGCGCCTATTTCTCCTCGACAGAAATTTATTTTATTTCATTTCCTAGCTGCAGACGGCAGGCAGACTGTCGTTTTGTGAATCTGCTCTTATCAGGGGGTGATGTGCTTTGTCTAGGCAACTTATGTAAATCATTTAAAGTGTATAACTACTATTTCTGTTTTTAGTTTTACTTGTTGAAATTCGGCAAGGTCTCTGAAGAACTGGTGGTCTTGTTGGTCTTTTTGAATATTAGAAAATGAGATGGATGGAATACTGGAGCGACTCAGTAACTCTTGTCGAATAAGTTTTTGTCTTTAACTCTGTGTCCCGTCAACTACATGCAGTCCTGCAAAGTCCAATTTTTGCGACGCCACTTCTTGTGGTTCATGATTCAGTTTGCGCGCCTTTATATGTAACGATTTGCATAGCTTGCTACTTGTTCATCTCCCTTGTCTTGTCCCTCTTCTTGTACATCTCCCTTGTCCTTCTTTAACAGGTGGTTGTCTTCACTGATATCACGAATGAGAAGGCGGTTGAATACGACAACTTTTGCCGAAGCCATACTCCACCTGTGGCTTTTATTAAAACTGAGATTCGTGGGGTTTTTGGCTCAATCTTCTGCGATTTTGGACCTTCGTTTGTTGTATTGGATGTCGATGGTGAAGAACTCTTCACCGGAATTATCGCTTCTATATCGAATGATAGTCCTGCTCTTATAACTTGTGTTGACGATGAGCGACTTCAGTTCCAGGATGGTGACTCCGTCACTTTTACCGAGATTAGGGGAATGAATGAGTTAAATGATGGGAAGCCGAGAAAAATAAAAAACGTGAAGGCACACTCGTTCAGCCTGGAGGAGGACACCACAAAGTTTGCTCCTTATGAGGGGGGGGGAATTGTCACTGAAGTTAAACGTCCAAAGGAATTGAAGTTCAAGTCGTTTCAGGAGGCTTTGAAGGAGCCCGGAGAGTTTCTTCTCAGCGATTATTCCAAGTTTGACAGACCTCCTCTTCTCCATATTGGATTTCAGGCACTTGACAAGTTTAGGGTACTTTCGGGTCGCCTTCCCTTGCCCGGATCAGAAGAAGATGCTGAGAAGTTTGTTCAGCTTGCGAAGGAGATCAATGACGGGGCTGGCGATATGAAGGTGGAATCTTTGGATGAAAACATACTAAAGCAGCTCGCATCTGGGGCCATTGCTGATTTGAACCCCATGGCAGCCATGTTTGGAGGTATTGTTGGTCAAGAGGTGGTCAAAGCCTGCTCCGGAAAGTTTCATCCTCTTTTCCAGGTAGGAAGGAAATGCATCACCCGCTTAGTATTAGACCCTTATGGGCTCTCTGGGGATACAACCGATCAAGCTGTCGCACGTGTCGATCAATATTGGCACCTGTTTTTGAAGTTTTTAGCTCTCGGTTTGTGGACCCATTTAGGAATTTGCCGTTTCTCGCTTCTCTTTCTTCTTTTTTCCCGTGCTTTCTTATACGTTCCCCAGTCCAGCTTTCGTATTTTGTGACATATTTTGCTGATGAGACAACTGATTGTACATGCTGTACAGTTCTTTTATTTCGATTCAGTGGAGTCCCTTCCAAGTGAGCCTCTGCCTTCAGAAGAACTTCAACCACGCGGTTCTCGTTATGACGGGCAAATTGCAGTTTTTGGAAGAACTTTTCAGGAAAAATTAGAAAAGATGAAGGTGTTTGTAGTGGGATCAGGAGCACTTGGCTGCGAATTCTTTAAGAATTTGGCTCTCATGGGAGTAGCCTGCAGCGAGGAAGGGCAGCTCACAACCACAGACGATGATGTGATTGAAAAAAGCAATCTCAGCCGTCAATTCCTCTTTCGAGATTGGGACATTGGCCACGCAAAGTCATCTGTGGCTGCAAAAGCAGCGAAGGCCATAAATCCGGCCCTTAACATCCGTGCTTTGCAAAATCGGGTCAGTCCTGAAACAGAGGATGTGTTTGATGACCATTTTTGGGAGGGTCTTGACGTCATTGTGAACGCTCTCGACAATGTGAATGCTAGACTTTATGTGGACGCGCGATGTGTATATTTCCAGAAGCCACTTTTGGAGTCGGGGACATTAGGGCCGAAATGCAACACACAAATGGTTATCCCAAAGTTGACAGAGAATTACGGAGCCTCTCGGGACCCCCCAGAAAAGCAGGCGCCAATGTGCACCGTGCATTCCTTCCCTCATAACATTGACCATTGTTTAACGTGGGCACGTTCCGAGTTCGAAGGTTTGTTAGAAAAAACTCCTACAGAGGCGAATTTGTATTTAGAAAAACCGGAAGCATATGTGACTGCTCAGAAGAAGGCGGGAGATGCTCAGGCGAGGGAGGCAATGGAAAGGGTCGTGGAATGTCTTGTCACAGAACGGTGTACTACATTTGAAGATTGCATTGCCTGGGCTCGAAACAGGTAACCTGCTGCTATTCTCTAATGAAAACGTTTGGGGTCTTCTTTTCGTTTTTTTTCGGTTTCCATCACACCTATGTTATTCGGGTTAGGCCCCCTTTGTGGAATCTGCTCCTGTATTGATTGGATATTCTCAGTTTATGGTTAGTATTGTGGCTCATTGTTCACTGCAATCCGCATATGTGTTTACAGGTTTGAGGACTACTTTGCAAACCGAGTGAAGCAGCTTACTTTTACCTTCCCTCAAGATGCTGCCACTAGTACTGGACTCCCCTTTTGGTCAGCCCCAAAACGGTTTCCAAATGCGCTCAATTTTGATGTATCCGATGAATCTTATCTCGCCTTTGTACAAGCCGGAGCTATTCTTCGTGCCGAATCTTTTGGCATTTCTCGGCCGAAGTGGGCAAACGACCTTTCTGAAATAGCAAAAGCTGTGGGCAAAGTTGACGTTCCCGAGTTCACTCCTAAACGGGTTGGCAATTCAACCCTTCCTTCTGCTAAGGCTGGTCTATGGGCAATAAAAAAGTACAAAGCAGGACTCGAGAGGAAGTTGCTTTTGGTTCGGACTTTTGTGTACTTATTGAAGTTACCTTGTTTCTAAGGTATTTCTCCGACTTCCTCTCTGTCTGTGTGTTCTCACAGGGAGTGAAGATTGTGACGGATGAGAAGGCAACCGATCTGCGAAGCTCTGCAATGGATGATGATGTGGTGATCGACGGTCTGGCAAAACGTTTGCAGGAGGGCTGTAGCGACCTACCATCCGGCTTCAGAATGTCTCCCATTATCTTCGAAAAGGTAGGAATGTTAACTTGCCTGACAAGCTTTCTAAAAAACAATCTACTGCATTCCATGATACAGGTTTAGTGCTTTGACTTCCTGCACCAACCTGCAATCCTGATATATATGTGTGACTTTTTTCCATGTGTGTGAATGCTAATGCTGTAGTAATGTAATGCTTACTCAGAAGTGCTCTTGATACATGTGGGTTTTGCAGGACGATGATAGCAACTTTCACATGGACTTCATTGCGGGTCTTGCCAACATGCGAGCGCGAAATTACTCCATTCAGGAAGTGGACAAGTTGAAAGCGAAGTTCATCGCGGGCAGAATCATTCCTGCCATCGCAACTACCACTGCTTTGGCAACAGGTGGCCCCTCTTTTTGGATCACTCTTTAAAGTTTCAAACCTCCGCAGGGCAAGGATGTTCCTCGGAAATGCTTCTTGAACCCCTTTTCGAGCTTTGCAAGCTTTAGCTTTTTGGTTCTTTCGTGTGCTTTCTTTCACAAGTAACTGTATTTCTTTCTGCTTCGAGGATTGACCTGCATGTTTTCAGTTTTTAAACTGACTGTGACCTGGAATTTCGTATCACTTGCCATGCGTAGGTGTGCTTTTTCCTGATTAGTTATGATTGATAGAAAGAGGCTTTTTTTCTGGATTGCAGGACTTGTCTGCTTGGAGCTATATAAGGTGCTACTTAAGCACCCTATGGAGAAGTACCGAAACACATTCGCCAATCTTGCTTTGCCTCTCTTTTCCATGGCGGAGCCTATTGCTCCAAAGACATTCAAGCACGAGGAGTATTCGTGGTCTATATGGGATCGATGGACAGTGGAGGGAGACGTTACTCTCAGGGAGCTTCTGGAATGGTTTTCTGCCAAAAACCTGATCGCCTATAGGTGAGCCTAAAGCCCTAATCAAGAGCTGTTTTTGGCCTTTGGAGGGCCAAGCTATCGATGTTGAGAGAGGCCTTCTGGTTAGTTTCAGCACACACAATACCTTTGGTTTAAGTTCAGCTTTATGTTTACTTCATGCAATTTCGGGGACTTTTTTTTGTCCTCGTTTCATTTCGCACATGTTCTTCTTTTCTTGCCTTCAACCAGCTCCATATTGCGTATTGTCTTTGCCAATTTGCTTTTTCCCTTCTGGGGAAAAACGATGTCTTTTTCCTTCTGGGATAGAGCCATTGGTGTAGGACCTCTCGGGGATTAGGGTTTTTTCAGATTTCAGGGCCCTGTTTTTTAGGATTTTCAGCTACTATGGCTTCCGGAACTTTCAGATGCTAGAGTTTCCAAGACTATTAAGTCTTAGTTGTGAGGAAACAATACGTTCCAGCCCTTTTTAAGGTATAGCTTGAGGATTCTCACGTACTGGGGTTTCGATATTTTCACGCATAGTTTTGAGGAATCTCAGGCATTAGGGTTCTGGGTTCTGGCCCTTTCAGGTTACAGTTTTGAGGATTCTCAGGTACTCCAGTTTCCAGCATTCTAGGGTATGCTCTGACCCTAAAAAGAGTGCCAACTCCTCCCTTTCCTTTGTGTGCAGCATCTCCTGCGGACAAGCTCTCCTCTACAACAACATTTTTCCGAACCACAAGCAGCGAATGGACAAGAAGGTATCCAGCCTCGCCAAGGAGATCGCCAAAATCCAAATTCCCTCCTACCGGCGCCACTTCGACATCGTGGTGGCGTGTGAAGACGAGGAGGCGAACGACCTCGATGTGCCGCTCATTTCCATCAAATTCGCTTAAGGGCTACTACTATTGATCAGCGCATTGCTGGGACCTACCCGAGGAAGCCATGGTTGGATGGATGGATGGATGGATGGATGGATGGATGGATGGTTACGAATAAGAGAAGACGAGTATGGGGTGGGACTATTGGAGAGCTTTGGCTTAGTGCTCATTATTGTGCCCATTGGAACATGAGCATTTGTGGACTCTTGTTCATCCGAGGGTGACGATATGAATGGCGATGGATGCTTTTGTTCCGTGTTTTGGGTTTAGGGTTTGCCGATTTTCTCCGAGTTTTTCTCGGGACTTCACGTTTTTTAGGGCTTCTGGGATTCATGCAGAGGTTCCTGCAGAGCCTAAATCCTCAGAAAGGCATTGTGCAGAATTTTTTGCAAAGGGTTCGCGTTTTGGTATGGCCAATCACGAGCTGAAAGCATAAAAAACCTTCAGTCCAGTAAAAGAATAAATAAAATTTGACCATAATCTTAACAAATGTGTGAAGTTAAAATGTCGAAGCCAAATGATCTGACTGGTATTGCCGCAGTATTCTCTAAACTCAAAAGAATGTCCTTGTCGACGCCGTTTGTCGATGTCAAAATTCTAAAGTTCAAGTCAAGAAAACGTCCTAACCTTGCCTTCCTTGTATGGTGAATGAGAACCCTTTGCACAAGTGCACATTATAAGGGCTGTTGCACTGAATTCCTACGGTACATTGCAGGAGTACGAAGTCAGAGTTGCTGGTTGCAAAAATAGACTTCCTCTAACTCCTCTCTCTCTAAAACTGGTCAATCCAATGTTGGCCCTTACTTTGCAGGCTATCAAATTAAAGGCTGCACTCAAAGGCCAACGCATTACCAGCGTTCATTTCTCATCGAATATGAGCTCTCCACTTGCGAACTGTTATAGGACCTGACTCGGGCTTCTCGCGCGTTGTAAAGATACGTTCTCACGGTGCGATGGAAAAAAAACCATCTCATTTCTTGCTACATACATGCCGCCTCGATTGAGCGGATACGCGAACAAGTTATTTTTTACGACTTCTCATATCTATGTATGCTCCAATCAAACAGGAGGCACTACGATGTACAACAACCGCAAGAATTATCTTTTCTTTTTACTTTGAGAGATCATCATCCATCCCACAAAAATGGCCACAAATGAAAGCAAGGCTACTGCTGCTCCAACAGGGATCAAAACTGCATAGACATGAGGCAGGAAATAGCTGTGGATGAAATGATCCTCCGGCATGAAAGGCTGTTTGCAAGCGCAATATGCACATGACACCGTATGCATAGGGTTAGCAGTTATACTTCGTAACAACAGCAGGATATGCCAAAATTTAAGCAAATATTCAGGACACCTATCATAATTTAGGGATTCTGTTGTGTGTTTGAGGACGTGTTTCTGTACTACAGTCCTACCGCGACACAGTTCACAAATGAAAAGCTTTCAGACATGGCAGGAAAAAGAAACTGACCGTGATGATCACCCATGTCGTATAGTACACAAACCCCGCAATGCTCAAGAAAAGGAGAGAGGCGCCGAATGCTCTGTCGCTGAGTTCCGCCATGGCTGCAGGTTTCTTTATTTCTCTCCTTAGTGTCCCTTCGTCGCTTCCTCTCACTCCCACTGGGCCTCTCCCTCCTTCGCGAGAATGTCGAGAGAGGGAATGAAGAAATGGGAAAGCAGGAAAACACACACAGATTGATGGCACGAGAGGAGTGAGAGAGTGAGGGGGAGAGTGAGGTGGAGAGAGTGAGAGAGAGAAAGACCTGCAGGATCGAGAGTAGCCTACGCTGCCACCTGGCGCCCTTCGGGTGGTATGTACGGCCCAACGCTGATTGGCGCGTGCGTAAAATTTTCCTCCAAAACTTTTTTCATCTCCTCTGCGAGAGCTCTGCCCCGCTGCCACTCAAAAGTAAATGAAAGAAATAAATATTAGGGAGAAAGAGATAGTGAGAGAGAAAGAAAGAGATAGTTAGAGAGAGAGAGAGAGAGAGAGAGTGAGGGAGAGAGAGAGGATCAGAAATAGAATAAAACAATAGCAAAGTGAGATACTATGCTGTTTGATACGGGGGCCTTCGAAATTTACTGTCACGGATTTTTGGTGAGTTCCGTGTTCCCTGCTTTCATTGTTTCTTAGCCAGCCATTGCATTCGATGGGATTTTACGAATTCACGAATATCTGGGCGCGTTTTTTGGTTCCATTCGTTAAGCTTTAAAACCGGTTTTAGGGTTGTGGGACTCCAGTTTTCAGGTCTTTAGGGTTTTCAGGGTTCAAAAGTTTAGAGTTTCTCGTGATTTGCAAGTGTTGGGATTTTGGAATTTGGGGGCTCCGATGTTTAGGGTTGTGCTTGTTGTGTTACTGAAACTGAACGGAAACGCGGTTGCATGCAGGTCTTTTCGCGTCTAGCGGAAGGTGAGCTTCCAGCTTTCAAAGATGTGGTCGCCGGCATCCGGAGAGTATTGGAAAGGAAATATCTCCATGAATACTCTTGATTCAGGCCAGTTTCAATTGCAGTTCAATTGCTCTCAAATTTATTCAAATGTATGAATGGGAGAGAGGAGGGAGGGGGAAGGAGGAGGGGAGTGGGGAGTGGGGCTAAAATGAGCTAAAGAAAGGAATAAATTTCACAACAGTGTCCTATCACCTTATTTTTTTTTTTCTACGGGTCGGTATAAAGTTCAAAATATGTTCAGCCGCTTTTTGTTTCCTTTGCAAATTATGTGTCAAATGTACGCGATGGGAGTCGCACTTTAAAAATGAGAGAAATGGAGGGTGGGCAGATGCCTGTTCATTCCTTCTTCGAGGACCGCTTGGTTAACAGAGTGTTAAGCTTTTACTTAGAAGCAAACGGCACTAACACTAACACTCCTGCACAAACAAAAGGGTCACGATGCAAGTTCAAGGGCCCATGTTGGCAGGCTTCGATGTTCTTAAAAGTAAATGCAGCAAGTACAGCTTATATCAATGGTTCCATTTTAGGTGGAGATAACATAAAATACAAAATTTATTTTCTTGTTTGAAATTACTAAATCGTAAGAAAAAAAGAGAAAAAGGGCATTTTTATTTTATTTATATGCATGTGTGCGAGGACTTACGACAGGCAGACAGCTTCCTTCCCGTGCAGAAAAAAGCACCTCCTTTTTTTAGGGCGTCGCAGCGCTCCCACAGACGGCCCTGCAATAGCGCCGCCCCATTGCATCGGTAACGATACTATGCTCGATACCGATAATATATCGTGGACGATACACTATGCTACTGGCGATACTATATCGTCAACAATATTATGACGTCTACGATATTACACCGTGGGCGATACTTGCATGCGATATTGTATCGCTGACGATAGTATATCGCAAACAATACTGACTCGCAAAAGATAATGTATCGCACGCGTTTCTGTATCGCAAGCGATATTATATCTCAAACGATACTGTCTTACAAACGAGACTGTATCGTAGTATTGTATCACAAACGATATTGTATCGCAAACGCTATTCTGACATAGACGATATTGTCTCTCAAACAAGAGTGCATCGCAGGCGATATCGTATCGCAAATGAGATTGTATCGCAGACTTATATTGTTCGTAAACGATGGTGTATCGCAAAATATATTGTGTCTCAGGCGATATTGTATCTCATACGATATTATATCGCAAACGATACGATTTCGATTTACGATTTACGATTTATACTGTAAATCTGACTATGCTGTATCGCAAACAATATTATATTGCAGACGATAATATATCGTAGACGACATTGTATCGCAAACGGTATTGTATTGCAAACGCTATTGTATCGTATACGCTATTGTATCTCAGACGATATTGTATTGAAAACGATATTGTATTGCTGACTATGCTGTATCGCAAACGATACTGTATCGCAAACGATACTGTATCGCAAACGGCATTGCCACGATATTGTATCGCAAATGGTATTGTATTGCAAACGATATTGTATCAATTGAGATTGTATCGCAGACGACATCGTATCGCCAACGCTAGCATATCGCAAATAATACTGTATCGCATGCAATAGTGTATCGATCCAACAATGTATCGGTGGCGATAAAAAAAGCGATATTGTACCTCGAGCGATACTGTATCGCAAACGATATTGTACTGTACACGATATTGTATCTCGAGAAGAGAGAAAAGGCATTTTCAAATTGTTCGACACTGGTCATGAAATGGCGCAAAAACGCCAAAAAAAATACAGAAAGATGAGGACGACGACGATGGCCTTGCAGCTAAAGCGACTTTCAGCCAAGTTTCTCAACTGACGAAGGAGAGACTCAATTACAACTGACCTTGAATAAAACTAAAACTAAAACTACACAATGGACTGAACAAAAAAAAAACGCAACGACCATGAACTCTGCTGGACAACGAAGAGCAAAAAGTTGCTCTAAATAGTCACTCTTCACAAATCATTATTATTCAGCTTCAGTCTAAATTTCCCTTAACCTGATCTGAACTGAACTGAAATAGAAAATGAAGCTGAATAACGAATGTGGAATGAAATAAAAAAGCAGCACTCATGATGTTGCTGACGACCCTGCAACGTTCAGCAAGTAGACGACTTGCTCCGCCTCCCTTTCTCCGCTTATTCCACTCTCACTGTACAAAAAACGAACTGAACTGAGCCCCGATGTTGGGCCCGGAACCAATCTGACGAGCAGGGACCACCGCCTTCCATGCCCCCCTGCGTCCCCTCCCTTCTTTTTTCCCACCCTTCCCCCCTCCCTTCCTCCCTCCCTCCTTCCCCTCCCTCCCGAGAGGCAAGCGGGCCTAGACTGGAGGCTTAGAATACAAGCCCAAACGGCTCCTCCTTCCGCCACATGAACCACACATGCCGCACCTTGAGGGTGGGCTCCCACACCTCTACCTGCGGGTGCCAAAGAAGGCGATCGAACACAATCGGCCATAACCAGCGCACCCACTCCTCGTCCCCCTCCCACCCTGCATTGCGAAACCCCGCGAGAACCCACTCCCGCAACTGCTCCGCTTTCACACACGGCTCGGCGTGATCAACGCAAAACTTGAGCCTCCCCACAGCCTGCTCCGCCCACAGCATGCAACATTCATTCATCATCGGTCAGTTCATGCATTTCCGCAGTAAAGCGAACTCAAAGCAGCTACATCAAGCAAAGGCTGCAAAACTTGTTTTCTGATCCATTTCTTTATTTCAGAGATAAGTTATCCAAACAATCCCGCGGCTTTGCATGGAGGTGCACATACCGTGTCAAACATCTTCTCAAACAATCGGTCCAACTTCTTCTTCATCAGCAGATTGGTGATGTCGAGGACAATCAGTGTGACAAGAAGGAGGGAGAGTGTCAACTGCAAAAGGTCCCATGCGGACTTGTCGAAGAAGTCGACCTTCAGTGACACAAAGACCCAAGCCACGAGCATGTAGCCACCCGAGCGCATGATAGACTCTCCTTCCGCTGTCTTTGTAGCGGAGCGCAGAACTGCACAGAGATACACACGCACAAACACCCCTGTATTCCTTCAGTTATTCCGACCATCAAGCTAATGAAGCTGCAGGCACTCAACCTAACCTTGGTTGTAATTCCATACCCCCAACCCTCATCATGAACCTGTTCCTGTCACTGCCAATTTTGATCGATTACGAAGTCAAACAATAGAAAGAAATTGAACCTACAACTCAACCTTTCAAGACAAAGAGCCAATTTATTCCAGTCGAGAGTTCAGAACCAAACCTGTGTGCTGCGTGGAATAATCCACCCGCGCGCTATTCTCTAGGCTGTAAAGGCTTCTGAGCGAAGCATCCTCCAAGTGAGGGTTCTGCAAAGCAAACGGGAAAGCTCGTTAGCTTCAAAATAAACATTGTACTTGGTTTCCCGGATGGAGCTATCGCGTAATCGGACAAGTGGTTGCGCCTTGCAACAATCCTTTCATTACCTTACTGTAATAATGCACCGAAAGTTCCTTCAGATGCATAAGCGACAACAGATTGCACATCCTGGCGACGAACGCTCCCAAAAGGACAAACACAATCGCCAGCTGCACAAACTCCCATTGCGTGAAGAGCGTGCCCCTCGCGGCCCACACCAACACATTCAAGAGCAGCACCGCGACAGGGCCCATGCTGAATTGGTCGTTCAACCGAGGCCGCACATCCTCCGTCTCAATCGTCTCAACTGTCTCAACCGTCTCAAATATCTCATCCGTCTCCATTGGCACCGCAGTATCCAATTCCTCCACCCTCCCCACATGGAACGCAAGGCCCGCCATGGCTGCCGGCGGAGAGCAGAGAGCTGAGAGCTTGAGCTTGGTAGGTAGGGAGGAGGGCGAGAGAGAGAGAGAAAGTGCAAGGGGGCACAGGGAGGGGGGGCCTCCTTATAACTACCCGCAGGATGGACCAATCGGGAGATGCCACGTGGATAACAGTTCCAACGTGGCGCGCGCTGATTGGCGGTCGGTTGGCGCTGCGTGCTGGGCACGTTCCCACCACGCGTGCGAGAGTGGATTGCCTGGTGCCTGTACGCGGATAAGGCCGCGGTGAGCCCACACCGTGGCCCGGAGAGCGCCACGTGCTCCCCGCAGACGCGGCATGCGCTGCTTGACGCGTGTTGCGATAACCTGCGACGCCAGGCGACGAAGTACGACGGACGTGCGACGGTCCTCCCATCCCGCGGGACGCGCTTTTCCACACGCCTGTAGCCGGATAGCGACAAGGGCCGAATGGGATAACGCCACGTGGCGTAGGGCTGACGTGGCATTGCCCATGTGAGGAAGGTGGGCGACGCTTGTTTTACGATTCGCGGACAGGGGAAGGCACAGATAGGACAATAATATTGAATCGAATCGAACGCAATAATATTGAATCGAACTGAGTACGATAATATTGAGCTGAACTGAGCACGATAGTATTGAATCGAACTGAGCGCAAAAATACTGAGTTGAACTGAGCACGATAATATTGAATTGAGCAGAGAACGATAACATTGAATCGAACCGAGCACAATAATATTTAATTGAACCGAGCACAATAATATTGACTTGAAGTGAGCACGATAATATTGAATCGAACCGAGCACGATAATATTGAATTGAACTGAGCACGATAATATTGAATCGAAATGACCACAATAATATTGAATCGAACTGTGCACGATATTACTGATTCGAACCGAGCACGATAGTATTGAATTGAACTGAGAAGATAATATTGAATTGAAGCGAGCACGATAGTATTGATTGAACTGAGAACGATAATATTGAACTGAACTTAGCACGATAATATTGAATTGAACCGAGCACGATAGTATTGAGTCGAACCGAGCGTGATATTATTGAATCGAACCGAGCACAATGGTATTGACTTGAACTGGGCACGATAGTATCGAATCGAACCAAGCGTGACAGTACCTTCTCACATTTCCCACAGACGCAGACAAAGCAGCCCCGCAAACACTCAGAACATTTCCCCACAGACAGACAGACAGAACACCCCCAAAGCACTCAGACAGAACATCCCCACCGACACTCCGAACATCGCCACACACTCTGAAGCACACAGACGGTCCGAACATTCCTACAGACAATCCGTATAGGCCCACAGACACAGAACAATCGCACACACACAGGGGGATTCAGAGACATTGGTCCTACACAACTGATGTTCAGCATTCCTTACACTATCTTGAACATCAATTCGGGCCGTACACTCCCATCCGGCCGTCTCAACCGAGAGCCACATTTAGATCCGAGACTGAAACAAAGAATAGGGCAACGGCTGCAAACCTAATAAGCTCTGAGAGCCTCCTGCCTGACAAAAACCATGTGGTCCGCTAATGAACTTCACCTATTCACTCTCTCACGAGTATCGCAGGTACTACAGCTTTGGTGTACTGACACAGCCCCACCTCTACGTGATCCTGCTTCGAAGATTTAGGGTTGGGGAATGCCTCGGGATTTTCTTTCACTCTAAAGCCACTAGACAGGTATGTATGTGAATAATCACCGATAAATCTTCACTATGATTCCCTTGTTTCAGCGTGGTACTGGCTCCCTCTTCAACTGCACCAAAGGTAAACGTGCGGGAATATCTTTAGCAAACGTATTTATGACACAGCAGCTGAAGCATTCACACCAATGTTCGTTGGGCACAGTCAACAAACATGCAGCAAAGACTTGTAGTGATTCTGTCATGCTTCACATTCAGAGCCACTGACTCCAATGCCAACGATGAATACGGTTCTAATATGGTTCTATATGGCAGACTCATCACGATTCCCGCATCGAATTAAACACAAACCATGTCAGGAGAAACCATGATTGTCGTGCTCAGAAAGACTTGTAAGAAAGGCCCTTTGTATCGGCCAACAGCCTCAACAGCAGCTTAAAACTTCACTCACCAACCTACCCTTCATTCTATGATAGCAAACTCCCAACATTGCTCCGAACAAAAATAAATGTAACCTCGCAACTATATCAACAAGCGGACTTCTGCTCTCGTAGGTGTGCCTATTCTTATTCCAAGTCAAACTGCCTTGCCTTCTTCCTGTTAGTAGAGAGAAGGCTGGGGGAAATGACGTTAGTAGAGGGAGAGCGAAAGGAGGGAGGAGTGATGTGGATGCACGAACGATGATCCAATGGTATTTAGACCTCGCGTTAGTCAGTCACGTCAAAGTGCTACTCACCAGATTGCGCAATTCCTCAGCCTTAGCATCATCGAACCCCAGCGCCATCAATATCTGTTGTCCAGCTGACTGCTTCTGCTCCCAAATGCCTAGCAACATGTGCTCTGTTGTCACTTCGCCTTCGCTTCCTATAGCGCTCCCGCCCACAACCAATGGACAGCCGAGGCACAGGGAAAATTAGCAAGTAAATAGAGCTTTTTTGCTAAGCTTTCTCTTGCAGCTCAGCTCCCGAGAAAGCATGGCGATTCTTGTTTAACGAGCTTAAGACATGATCATTTTAGTATTTAGAAAACAAGGCAAAGCAGAACCTACAAAAGGTCGCTAAAAGGTATGAGCCCCAAAACTGAAACGGCTTGTCATCATTCGAAATTGTATGTCGTCGATTCAACCCTAAATACCAAAAGATACATAGAACGGGTCGCAGGTGGCTCACCAGACTTCGCCTTCTCGTTCATTGCCCAGTGCAGAGCTGCCTGAGAAGGTTCCGTTAGGGGAGGATGCTCTGGGCTAAAATAAAACATATCAGCTTTCCCTAAAAGTTTCAAAGTCTCTTCTCGTACACCGAACAACGTAACGCCATTTGATCTCAGAAAACGAGCGGCAGCACTAGTTCCTGAAGTCCATGGAGACATCCAAAAAAGGCCCAGAAGCAAAGCATGGAGCAGCTTTGTCAGTTAGAAGCTGACAACAAGCGAAGGTGCAGCCGAAGTAATATAAAGGCAACGTTACTCTGCTTGCTTTACAGGAGAACGAGAACAAGAAACAAGATGAGTCAGCCCAACATCTAAACGAACTCTGTGATCTTTATAAAGGAAGTAAGAAAGGCTGTACAAGATCAATGATTCGCAATGATTTATCATAACAGAATCTGAAAACAAAGAGCACCTAAATTCGCCTGCGTTGAAAAAATAGTGAGCCTGCTGACTACTTGGAAAGTCGGGACTATTCGTTACTCCATGCTCTTAAACCTTCTTGAACAGTTGGGAAATTCAAAACCTTTTGGAGCCTGCATGAGTTAAGCTAATTTGCATGACCTCCAAGCCCTGACTTGGGAGCTTACCTTCTGTCAACATGCCCATAAGCAGTGCCTCTGTGCCTGTTGTAGGATATTTAAGCTTGCGAGCCTCTAACTCCCCCATGCTGAACGATTTTATTGCCCGAGCAGACCATTTGCTGCACACCCTTCGCTTTTCAAGCATATGAATACCTAATTGTGTGTTCAGCCTTTCCTTAATCTGTCCCTGGACGCACTCAAGTCTATCTGCACAAGCCTGGACGATTAGCTCTGACCAGAAACATTCTAAAGCATCTAAGCTTTTGCTTCTTTGAGGTTTCTGTACTCCTGTGACAAAGTTATGCGCCCAAATTGTTGTCATGTGAAGGAAAAACAACCTTTCTAGCTGATTGTCAAACCTCCCATACGGGAATTGGGCTGGACTAGCCTAGGACCGCCAGCAAGCTACTCGATTGCTGGTAGAATGCATAGAACTACGAAAAGGACCATTGACTGCAAATCTGTTGGATATTGACCAGACTCTCTAAGCAGATTCAAATTCTGATTTGAAGTTGGAGTTCAAGTTGGAGTTTGCAATCCTATGTCTGAAGGTTAAACATAGAGCTAACCCCCCTCGATTACCAAATTACCCCACTCTGACAAAAAAAGTTAAGCCTGAACGTAAACCTTCCTCCTCCTGCATGAAATAAGCCTCCTCGTTGTTTCAAAAGGCACTTACGCTGCCGGCAAGCTCATGCAAACAACTCCCCGCTGTCGTTGGGAGGTTGCAGTCCACTGGGACGCTTGATGAATGCGAGAGCCGAAAACGGCTGACTTCAAAGCCCCCTCAGACATTCTGCTTCTCTCGCTTCCTTCTGCTGCTGCGAGTCCCCTTCCCCTGCATCGCAGAGAGCTCCGCGTGCAATGCAAATTGGAAGACGCAGGTGATTGGAATCTGACAGGCTCAAAGGAGCCAGAAGTAGAGCCTGAAAGGCAGTTCAACCGGGAAAGAGACGTGCTGCATGTGGCGGTAGCCATGGCTAAAGC
This sequence comes from Zygnema circumcarinatum, assembly GCA_037447605.1. Lineage (NCBI taxonomy): Eukaryota > Viridiplantae > Streptophyta > Zygnematophyceae > Zygnematales > Zygnemataceae > Zygnema > Zygnema circumcarinatum. Next base: position 1,230,949 of record CM074817.1, read on the forward strand.
GAGGGAGAGGGAGAGGGAGATGGAGGGCGAAGGAGAGGGAGAGGATTTGAGGGCGAAGGAGAGGGAGAGGATTTGAGGGCGCAGGGGGGAGCCGCAAGGGAACTGGAGAAAAATACAAGGGATCAGAGGGATCCACTTGTTCCTAATCAACAAGCTGGATCCACATGGGAGTTCAACCAGTATGGGTAAACTTGATTTCCGTTTCTCACTGTATCGGATTGAAGTAGACTCGGAGATTTCCGAGGATCCGCTATTCAAAGGTGGAGAGTTGCGATTCCACCTCGGGGGTCTACTGGAAAGTGGAAGGTTGATCTCGTTGGACGATCGACTATTTGGGTTTGATCCTAGCAAAAAGTTGATCCGATAGTGTCTTGCAACTTGCAGGCGGAGGGGGATGAGGGGCCTGCTCATGGCATAGCAACTATAGCAATAATGTATTGCAACAGATATGACAATGTAATAAAAAAAATTTAAAGCAACAGATAAGACATTTTGATAGCAGTGGCATCGCACCGCAAGGAATTTTTTTATATTCTTATCATTTTTTAAGTCTAGGTCAAGTGCTGATTCTTCTCCGTTCTGCACTGAATGGCAGTTGCTTCTAGTGTGAGAAGAAGAGTAGGAAGTATGAGCACGGAGCATCCTCGCGAGGGTCGGCGACAATGTGATGAATCATTTCTCTCCAGTGACGCGTTCATGCTTGTCTACTTGCCATGTGTACGTGCTGCTCAGACCCCGGAACACCAATGTGAATTGAGTCATTTGCAGGAAAGAAAATAGTTCAACACCGTATTGACAGGAAACGTCTAAAGTGCTGCATAATTTTGTAGGTATGGATATGCTTTTAAGCTTCTAAAAGTATCTGTACGACGAATGATACTACTCGGTGTGGGAATGGAGCTCAGGTTTCTCAGTAATCATCAAAGACACACCATGTCCCAGTGGACAAAGGAATTTTCTAGTGCTATTCTACTATTGCGTGAACGTAGCATTTGGACAAAATGTGGCTTTACTCTTACTTTGCAGACGCATTGCCGTCTGGACAGAACTGCAATTTCATGAACTAGTTTTGCGATGCAACAGCCTCACAATAATGTTTACATCCTAGTTCTAGACTTTCCTTGCATAAAGAGTGTCAGACACAGGTCAGTTACTTCTCCCGCCTTGTGTACTTTATTTGTGTATTCATAAAACCAATTAACCAATGGTTTTACATTTCCTAGAAGAAAATTATTTCTTGTCCAGTTAATGTTCGCTTAGTCTATCACACTCAAGATATTGGGATGTAAGGGTTGAGTTGGTTCTTAGCTCAAATGACTCAATGCACCTTTTTAGACTGCAGAGAAAAGGAGTATGGTTGACCTAACAAGCTTTTGGCTATGGCTTTCTTCTAATGATTTGCAGATAATGTGCTTTCTGGGACTTAGTGAGGTGATCTTGGCCGTGTTATATGGCCATGTATGGGGATTCCTAATGGGATCAGCAGCTGTAGTGGGTAGTGTACTTGTTCTTCGAAAACAACCACACACCATCGCTGCAGGATGGTGGCGGGCTTCATTCTTATTGTACGAAGCACTACCTTGGAAAGCTGATATTGAAAGTGTAACCTTCTGAGGAAAATGCCTTTGTTAAGGAAACGTTATAATTCGTACTTAAAAAAAACGCCCCCTGAAAGGTGCTGGGATGCTTACAGGTTCTTCATGTACCTTTCTCTCTTGGTGTTTATTCGACTCGTCAGTTATCGTGGAGCTGTTGACCTTTCTTCCTCCTTTGGACTCGCTGAAGTTTTTCCTGAGCAATGCCCTCAAGATAAGGTTTGGCAGCCGACCTAACCGGAAATATTACTGATTACAACGCGGCTGACATTAAGATTGGCTCAGTATGGCATTTCCTGTGTAAGGGCAGGAATGGTTGACAGTGGAAAGGTGAACCGTCAATGCTGCAATGGATGCATACGCAATTTGTTGGTGCTTGTAGCCATGTTATGGGCCAATTGAACTTCTGGGCGAGAATGTGCAGGGCTTTAAGTTGCTCGAAACTTCTGGGGTTGGCAGCTTCTTGGCTGCGTCCGTATATCCTCTACAGGATCTCATCCCAATGCTGATGAACGACCCCCAATGTTGACGGTTTATATTCAAGATGCCATCAGGTGAGACTTGTACATTCAGAAGACTCTACATGGAGCAGAATCGTTTAGCAAAACCATTATCAATTGAAAGCCAAACGATTGCACAAAGTCTAAACACTTGCTGAACGCAAGAACCATGAAGCATGTTCGGTGACTTTTCACGTAAGTTTTATTCAGGAGAAGTTAGGCAGTCTTGTAAGAAAGCTTCGTAAACACAGTGGGAGTCAGCAAATCCAGGAGCGAGTTTGAGACAGACTCGTCGTTTTTAGGGTTCCTGTGTGTGCTGAAACTGTCTTTTTGGCAGTTCGGTGGAAAAATGGGTTGCGGCCGAATGCTTTTCTACAAGAGTGCTAGTGAAACGCTGGGAGCCCATGAATTCGAACAGGACAACTGGAAGAAGTTCGTGCATCGTATACTTCCATATCAGGTAAGTTAGGCACTATGCCCAGCCTGACGCTGAATAAGCCACTTTGGGAAACCTGAAAGTAAAGAAGTGGGTCTATGAAGAGGAGGGAAAGAATGCTCTCTTCTCCAAAGACAATCCTCTTTGGTAATTTCATTAATCTATGAAATAAAACTTTTCGAAGGATGCTCCATCATGCTGTTGATCGGTTGTTTGGCGTTTCTGGGTTTGCAGGGCTCTCAGTTTCTTTATGGGATTTGCAGATGACCTTTACCTAAATGTTGAATGCATTAAAGACGGAGCAGAACGAAAGCAGCCAGGAACTGGAGGCTATGTACAGATTTCGCTTCAGTCGCAATTACGAATAGGCGAGGTGAAGACCTAATATCTCACTCACTATCCTTCCATCACTACTTTGCTTCCCTCGTCTTTCATAAAGGAAAATCATTAAAATTTCTCTCTCTCTGATGTTTTACTCGTGCTTCCTTGCTCTTATAATTTCCTTGAGGTCCTTTCATTCCCTTTCCAACCCCTCCCCCCTCACCCCTTTTGTTTTTTCATACAGGGGGACTTAGGGGTGAATAGGAGTCGAATTAATCGGCTGCTCCAATACTTAAAGTTTCGCTCGAGTCAAGTGGAACAAGGAGACTGCAACCAGAATCTGGCCAACGATTTGTAGCTAACCGGTCAGTTCTGTGCCTCAGAGTTCTAATGTGTGAAATTTCCCCTGTATGAAATCTACCCATTTGCTCGTCCTTACCATATTGGAACAGAAGGTTTGACCTCTGCTCGTTCTATGTTCTCCTCAGCTTGTTCATCGACTTCATTTTTTAGGCTAGTAGGATCATACGAAGAACAATAACATGGGGGACAGATTCGTCACTAGTATTTCAGATTCTATAGTTTGTTCCGGCGTTTGGCACGGCATAAGTGCTCTGATATTGCTCAGTTGACTCGCACGGATCCAAACAGTTTAACGTTTTTTTGGCGGGTCTTCGGTTGAACAGAAACCGTGAAGGAACGTCACGACATGAACAGTGAAAATAGAGAGCACTAAGGGCACCACCGAGGTCATCTCAGCTGCTTTCCTTCACCAAGCAGTGTAGAAATACATGGTGCTTACATTGTTCTATTGTTCCGGCATTGTAGCGGAGGATGGCAGAGGTCCATAAAGTCATTGGTCATTAGGTCGCTAGGTCATTAATCAGATCAATTAGGTCAATCTTTGCGAACAGATTCATGGTATGCATGCCCCCCTCCCTTGCATGGCAAAAGCCATCAAAAGGTGTAAAGCGAAAGGGAATCACCTTTTCTGGGAGCTGAGTGCCTGAACAAGGATAGGCTCATGGTGTGCAGTAGAAAGTGTACGGTACGGAGCATTACATGGAGCGACTGGCATGCCTTGTTGTGCGCAATGCTTCATACAGGCACAGCGAACGGGGGTTCTCTCACACGGTTTCTGTCAGCCCTGACAATCAGTTTTGGCCACTGCGCAAGCAAGACTGCTAAATAAGAGACCAAAAGGAAATGGACCACCCCTCCCCCTTCCCCCACAGACACGTCTTAACCCGAAGTAACCAGATACTGACTTGCAGCTGATCAAATAACTCTAGAAAAAACTTAAGGAAATCACCAAAAGCCCGAAAAGCCGATTTTGACTATTTGATTTTCACTCGGGTGTTTAGAAACTTCGCGGCTATGGGCAGTTGCAAAAAGAAAAGTCGAAAACTGGAAATGCTGAAGTGCCTACAACACGGTCAATACTTATCCTTATGTTATTGCATTGCGTTGTACAATTGCAACATATTGGTTGGTGGATGGTTCACATGACGTGAACCATTCCATAATTTCCTCACCCTTGATCAGTTAGTTTTCCCACATGCCGCTATACAATCTGCCAAAAATCTAACCAGATACATCATTCATTTTTTTTGTTGGGATGCAATCCGGCAACCGTAGGCAATGGTTGTGTCGGTCGGGCGGCGATGGTTCCAACCATTGGCAATTGCTGTTCCGGACCGGCTTGCCGAGACAAGCAGTCCGCCAAGGCATCACCTTGTGACGTCAGCCATGAACAGCTCAAGAACAATGTCCACATTATTGGTCACACCATCGATGTTGATGTTTGACCATTTCCAAAAATGAAAGAAAAGAGTAAAATGTGTGGGTGCGACACCGGGACTTCCCGGGAGGTCACCCATCCCAGTACTATTCCGGCCCACAGGCGCTCAGCTGCAGGTTCTGATGGGATCCGGCGTAGTAGCCTAGGTATACGGACGTCCAAGTGTCAGACCTTGTTCTTTTTTTATTTTTCGTTTCTCCTTTCGAGGGAAGACATCGGACGCCTCCTTTCGGCAATCGTTGTTTGGGACCGGCGGCAATGGTTGGGAACCAGTGGCAATGGTTGTTTCGGTCCCGTCGCAATCCCAATCGCAATCCCGTTGCAACCCTTGGAATTCAATGGTTGCAACCATTGGCAATGGTTTTCAATGTTGCCAACCAAACCATTGCCACCGGCCCTAAACAACGATCGCCAATGGTTGGCAACCTTGGAATTGAAGGGCCGGCGGCAATGGTTGCCAATTGAAAACCATTGCCAATGGTTGCAACCGTACCGCAGGCAATGGTATGGTTGGAACCATTGGCAATCGTTGTTTTGTTTTGTCCCGTCGCAATGGTTGGCGACCTTGGAATGCAGTGGTTGCAACGATGGGCAATGGTTTTCAACGTTGCCAACCATTGCCGCCAGCCCTAGACAACTGTTGCCAATGGTTGGCAATCTTGGAATTCAAGGGCCGGCGATGGCAATGGTTGTTTGGGACCGGCGGCAAACATTGAAAACCAGTGGCAATGGTTGTTTCGGTCCCGTCGCAATCCCAATCGCAATCCCGTTGGCAACCCTTGGAATTCAATGGTTGCAACCATTGGCAATGGTTTTCAATGTTTGCCGCCGGCCCTAAACAACGATTGCCGAAAGGAGGCGTCCGATGTTCTTCCCTCGAAAGGAGAAACGAAAAAGAAAAAACGAACAAATCCTGACACTTGGACGTCCGTACACGTGGTGCGATCATACCTAGGCCACTACGCCGGATCCCATCAGAACTCCGCAGCTAAGCGCCTCCGGTATAGTACTGGGATGGGTGACCTCCCGGGAAGTCCCGGTGTCGCACCCGCCCATTTTACTCTTTTCTTTCATTTTTGGAAATGGTCAAACATCAACATCGATGGTGTGACCAACAATGTGGACATTGTTCTTGAGCTGTTTCTGGCTGACGTCACAAGGTGACGCCTTGGCGGACTTCTTGTCTCGGCAAGCCGGTCTGCCAAAATTCCCAAAGTACCCGCTGCCTTTTTGGTCTCACGATGGCGATGCCACCAAGGCTGTTCATGGGACGGCAAGCAACGCGGGGAACCACGAGGAACCAGCCGCTCAGAAAGAGGGCCCAAGGACGAGAAAAATCACGTCCATCACGTGGAGGAAAAAGGTTTATGGAGACGCGGGGTATCGATCCCCGTACCTCTCGCATGCGAAGCGAGCGCTCTACCATGTGAGCTACACCCCCTCGGTGAGTTTAATGAGATTTGAATGAATTTCAATTGTGTTACAATGAGGTTGCGTGGCATGACTCCCACGCAACAGGCCAACTCTCTCTCTCTTTCTCTTGTCCCGCGGCTTCTCCCTCCGGCGAGCTCCGGCGAGCTACGTCCATGTCCGCCTCCGCCTCGCACTCCCTCCCCTCCTCGCCAGGAAGCTTTCCGGACAATGCCATGACTGCGCAGGGGAGAGATTCCAGCCATGGCGTCTGCCAGCAAGCGGAGGCGAAAGGACGAAGCCCCTGGCATTGCGGCAGGGAGCAACGATGGCGGGCGTGCTTTCTACAGAGAGCAGCTGTCTGAGGAGGGCTTGCGGAGCGGCGCTACTCAAATTCAGAACGTTTTTAACAAAGTATTTTTTCTCCTCATAGACACTTTGCGGTTTGAATGCTGAACATAGCCCATTTACTGTGCAAGATCGTTCAACATGCGCAGGGAATAAACATGTTGCAAGGTGATGAAACGGCTAGCTTTTCGTGTGTATTATTGAAGGAATTCAGTTGTCGTCGAAGCTTATCCTGCTCAGATTCGCTGGTTAGGGAGGCCTTCCATGGTGCTCGACTGAGCGCCTTCCACTTTACGATTGTTTCTTTGTGGGTGGAGATTGGAGAAAACTCTCTTTTGGAAAGGAGAATAGTTTCTTGTGTGTGGTTTTAGCCATTTTGAGATGTATTGTTGGTACCAGATAACCACGAAGCGCTCCTGGTCGTTCCGTACAAAAATGTCGCTCCCTTCTCCCCCCTCCCCTCCCCCCTTCCCTCCCTCCATTTTTTTTTTTTCATTGCCATGGAAGTACATTAGCTCTCCTGTGACTCACCTGGTTACCTAAGTCTGAGTCACCTCTTGAATGCGAGTCACTCCCGACGCCTTATGCTTAATGTACAGCTCTAGACCTGAACCTTAGGACTTTAAACACTAGGAACTACTTTCATACGATTTATTTTTGCTACTCTTAGTAATGCAATTTACGGGACGTCAGCTTTTTCATCCCTTTAGGTGGCCCCTCTGTCAAAGTTCTCCAGCCATTCTCCATACGAGTGGGTGCCGTTAATTATGCGTGGAGGTTACTCCCAAGCCACCTCTACACAGTGAGATCAAGTGCAAGACAGCGGTTTGAAAAGCTGGTCATAACTGTTTGCTCTAACACTTATTCCTCTTTATCTCATTTCTGCTCTCCTGCAGGATGGAGGGTTTCAAAGTACCCAGAGTTTAGCGTCAGGAGAAAGTGGAGGCGATGTAGTGGCTTGTAAGCCTCAAGGTTCTATGTTTGGGAACTTCAAGGAGTCCGATTCCCCACTATCACTAAGAGCAGATACAGAACCCAATAGCGTTCCACAAAATGGTAATGGAGGACCTCAGCATTGGCCTTCAACCACTCCCATTTCTTCCCCGACGGCGCGAACAGCAGCAGTCATTATGTTGAATAAAGGGCCAACTGATGGGCCATCCCTGTCACGCGCTGAAGAGGATGGTGGTAGTGAAAGGGAGTTGCAATCAGGGAATGTCGCGGATAACAGAACTGTTTTTGAGGATTTAGGAAACGGGCATCAGAGGGAAGGGGATGCACAGGGTCTTGAAAAAGAAGCCCGTAGAAATAGTGAGGCTGGAATGTCTAGGGGATTCGGTGGATGGGTGAATGGGAGAAGATGGGATTCGTCGGATGAAGTCAAGAATGAAGCTAGTCATCATTCGCGTGACCAGGGGTATACCTATGATCAAAGTCCTCAAGGGGGGAATGGTGGATTGCGAAGTGAAAGGTGGGTTCAGGAAGATAACAGTCCTCATAAAGCAGCGAATGGTGGATTTAGTTTCAGGATTCCAGAAGGCAACCAGAACTTGCAAAACTTGCTTGGTAAGCGAGACACAGCGTCCGAGCGAACTCCACAAGGTACGGAGAGGAATCTGGAAGAGCAATTGAGAAAGACAGAGATAGAGTCGGATGGGAGAGGCGATGCTTGGGGGGGGGGGAAATAAATAGCATAAAGGGGAGGGGAGATGAGCTGTCTCTCGGAAAAATGGAGGGAAAAGATGCTTCCATGCAAAGAATGAGTCACTACTACCAAGTGAGAACGCGAATTGCAGTTCTATTCATTCTGCAGAGCAAATTGTGAGCGCTGCTGCTGCTGAGTTGACAGCTCGGATGGTTTCTATTGCGGGAGCTGAAGTGGTCTCCTGGGGGCGAGTGGCTGCAGCTTTAGGGGCATCTCCCCACCAATGGCCCTTCCATCCTGCTAGCCAGAACACAATGTCTGCTGCAGAATCGAGCTCAATGCCTCACCCAGAAGTTGCAACTACAGTGCAGCAGCAGCAGCAGCCATTGCCAGCCGGGTCCTTCCCTAGCTACCCTCCTCCTGCAGCTTTCCTTGGTCCCAAATGCGCATTGTGGGACTGCTTGAGGCCGGCTCAAGGGGACTACTGCAGTGAGCTGCATGCAGCCATGGCTGCCACAGAAGGGGGGAATGGGAGGGCCCCTGTGGTCAGACCATGGGGGATTGAGCTCAAGGACCCTCTTTTGCTTGCTGCACTCCGAGCGAGGATTGCAGGAAAGGCAGTGGGAATTCCTGATTGTGAGAAGGCAGCTACGGCAAAAAGTCCATGGGGGGCACCAGGTAAGCCAAACGCTGATCCTTTTCAATGGAAGTTATGAATTGGGTTCCAAAAGTCTCCATTTCTGTGTTCATATGGCAGTAAATGGCATTTAATTTGACAGATATAAGGGAAAGGAACTCCCTTTCCCTGTCTCGGTCTGCCTAGTTTCACCACCTGCAATTCTAGGGAACTTGGAAAATGTCTTTAATATGCTTGACCTGCCCTGAAGGATTGTTGTCACTTTCACTCAAGTAATGGGGAGAAGAATGTGAGTCGTAACTGTTCTGTGGAACCCCTTCAAGTCTTCCTCCTTCCAGATCACATAAAGTAACCAAGCCTCTGTCGCATGCACTCTACCTAATTCGTTGTAAAAACTCCAACCTCTGATATGTTCCCCAACTACTGATTTCCACCATACAAACTTCTTTCAAGGCATACATACCTCTCAGCCTGCTCCCTTTCTCCACTTCCACACTCCACTTAGCACCAAAACTTTCCCTATCAAAAAAGCGGTTGCAAAGCGTATTCCTCCCCCTCTGTGATGGACTACTACTTCCTATGTGAGCAGAGCTTTTCGATGTCAACATGTTGGTGGGTGAACCTCTCCGTGAGTGGCTCTTTTTCGACAAGTCTCAACCTGCGTACGGAACAGGCACTAGGAAGCAGCGCGCTCTGCCTGACTACAGCGGGAGATGGCACGACTCCTACAAGCAGCACTTCAAGGACCATGGCGGATTAAAGAGAATTTTGTACCTTGACCCGCAGCCGTCCGGCAATGTGGAGTGGCATCTCTATGAGTACGAGCTCAAGGGCTCGTCAGAGTGGGCGCTGTATCGTTTGGAGATGAAGAAACGCGATCCAACCAAAGCGGTAAGCACTGAATCAGGGACTCAAAAACGGGTTGCAGAAAGGGTGCCTGAATTAGGGTTTCGGACTCACGTTGGTTCTGCAGGAAGTTTTAGCTTGTGTGGTTATAGACAGTGACATGTGATCTGAAACCTGCCGTGTGGTTTCTTATGTCCTTTTTGATGCAATTCTTGGCAGGTGAATAGTGTACTTATTCAGTCGTCACAAAGAGGAGGCCATAAGTCTGCTTTCACAGTCGTGAAGCCAAGACCACTATGAGTATGACTCAACATGGTATTGCTGCTTGTACTTGTGGAGGTGAGAGCAATTCAAACTGTGATCCATTCACAAGTCCCATGGAAAGGCGTAGACCACTCGAAAGGCCCTGTACTGGGGGAACTAGTCGACCCAAATGGGCAAAATTAGTCGACCAAGATGAAACGTTATCTATTCCTGATGTTCAGCTTCCCTTCTGCTCGAAGAATAGGACCCGTTCTTGCAATTAGGTTCGGGGATTCTTTACTATCCTCCTAAAACTTGCAGAGAGCAAGCTTTCGACTACTTAGTTGCAGAGCTCTGAAAATGGTAGTTGCCAGGTTACATGTTGGGATTCTTGTCAAAACGTATTTTATTAAACATGGAATGTCGTCGCAAGGCCTGTCAACAAGTTGTACCTTTGTTCAAGTCTCAAATCATGAACTGCGACTTCGAATAAACGTTTGCGAGCAATTACCCGCAATCCGCAAATAGCAATTATATTCGTCAGTCTCCTCTCCCTGCAAAAACGCCTATTGACATATATGAAAAAAAACGCCTACGGAACAGCCTATGTGAACTGCTCAACACCTCAACTTCCAAGCTGCAGAGAATGCAGGACACTTTCCCCCTTTTCCCTTCCTTATGCTTAGGTTTTTTGCGCCCAGTCCCTCGTGGTTCCCCATGCTGCTTTTGTCCATGTACATTTGATGGCATCGCCATCGTGAGATCAATGGCCACATCCCTTTTCTTTTTCCGCTCTTAGCTTTTTTCTTTTGTGCTTAGGTCCTTTGCGACCAGTCCCTCGTGGTTCCACGTGTTGCTTTTGTCCATGTACATTTTTGATGGCCTCGCCATGCGTGAGATCAATGCCATTTTCTTGTTCTCCCCCCCCCCCCCCCCCCCCCCCCCCCCCCCCCCCC
>CM074817.1:1241696-1267780 GCA_037447605.1 Zygnema circumcarinatum
CCCCCCCCCCCCCCGCCCCTCCCCCCACACACCTCCCTTGTCTACTTTCCAATCTGCATTTTCATCTTCACAAAACTGGTCCCTAGAGCCTAACAACAGCCACCATCGCTGGCACGCTCTCCACACCGTCCGACCGTCGGCTTTTTGCCGGCCGGTGGCGACGCAATCTGCCGGCCGTCATGCCGGCCGGCAGTCGCCGACAGTCCCGCGACATCCATAAGAAATGCCGTCGTACGGTTTGCGGGTCTCGCGCGACTGTCAGTTACTGAATCGGTTACTGCCGGTTCCCTATCGCCGAATTTCGGTCGCGTTTATCCAATGGCAAAAATATCAAATTTAATAAGTCAATTTCGTTTCCGAGGCAGTACTTCGCAAGTGTGCCTTTTGCTATCTCTTTACATATCCTAAGTACTGGATTTGTGTTCAATTATCCTGGGAATTTTGAACCCTAAACACCCTAAAATGAGAAACCCGCCAAATCCAACTTTATCCAAATTTTTGAGTTAATTTGTCGGTCCCCACTTGCCGCTGCAATGATGACCGCCTGCCGGACCGCCAGCTGGCCGCACGTATGAGACAGAAGGCCGGCGAATACGGGAAGGGGCGCGAGCGAGGGGGAAGGAGAGTGAAAGAGAGAGAGGGGGCGAGAGGAGGGAGTAGGAGAGGGGGAGGGAGAGGCGGAGAGGGAGAGGCGGAGAGGGAGACGGCGGGCGTGAGAAGGGGGAGGTAGAGAAAGTGCGGGATTGGGCAAGAGAGAGAGAGAGAGAGAGAGAGAGAAAGGGGGGGACAGAGAGAGTGAGAGAGAGAGAGTGTGAGAAGGAGAGAGAGGCTCTTGCATAGTTCGGAGAGCAGCGCATTGCAGAGCGCGATGGCATCCCGCTCCTTCCGTTCCATGCTCGGCTTGTTGGCCGTTGCGTTCCTGGCGACTGCGACGATCGGCACGTGCCGGCAGTTGGCGGCAACGGAACTGTCCGCGGGCGACAGTGAGCGCCCTCGCCATCACAACCGCATTTGGCGCGCAGTGTGAACACGGCCCAAAAGAGCCGCCGGATCTAGCTCACATGCATGGCGGCACGTCACGTCACGGCCTCGGGCGCTGATCCAAGGCGGGGCGGTGGCTTGCAGGGAGCGCACTTGTGGCGCTCAGGGACGCGTTCCAGAGCCAGTTTTGAAAACAAGGACTGCGGCACATGGCAAGGGCTGACATGCGAACAGGGCCGCGTTACCAAAATGTAGGGACGAAACCTTCTCTTTTCTTCCTTTAGCAATGCCCACAATGACAAGTAGTACGTGGCTCGTTCTTCATCCTCATTCTTCTTCACAGACTTGGTGTAGAATGAGTTGTTGGGTAAGGAGAGGTGAGTTTGTGCTGCCGTTCACTGTCGCTACAACGAAAGGATAATTTGAATGGCCTAAACAGCATTCGTTATCTAGAATTAGAGAAAAAGGAAAGAGGAAATACGAATAGGGAGGAGGGTAGACGACACCTTCGAAATTTCTTCTTTCTTCTTCTTCTTCTTCTTCTTCCTCTTCTTCTTCTTCTTCTTCTCTACCTTTGGACTTTTCCGTTTTTTGCATGTCCTCCATTCTCTATTTTTTCCATCGTGCAGGGATTTAGGATTTCAGGCGTTCGTTGGGACCATCTCCCCTGCCATTGGCAACTTGACTCGCCTTAAATACTTGTAAGTTCAAATCCCCTTTTTTCCATCCTAAAGGCGAACTGAACTACAGAGCAGCTTTTGTCTATTCAACGTTCCAATTCAACTCTTTTGATTCTTTTCTTGTCTGATGACTTTTTCGTTTCAGAGATGTAAGTTACAATGATTTGACGGGCGGAATTCCGGACGCGGTGACTAATTTGAAGGAGCTTGAGACCCTGTAAGCTTTCCCTTTCTCTTTCTCTTTCTCTTTCTCTTTGACCTCTGCTTCGGTTGATTTTTTGTTTAGATCGATGTTCCTTGGCCAGCCTCCCTTTTGACTTGCGTTGCGTATTTGTCCTCACAAAGAGTCAATTTTGATGCCTTTCATATCTTAGGGCGATTGCCTTCAACAAAATGACTGGGGTCATCCCGAAAAGCATCGGAAAGCTTGTCCGGCTCAAGACAATGTATGCTTTTTTCACCCTTACTTTAAACCCTAAAACCCTAACTGTTATCTCATTTATGCTGGTCGGGCATTCGGTAAAGTCACAATGATTCTTTATATTCCAGACCTTTCAAGCATGCTGATGGTAGCTCAGTTGAAGGTGTTTTTTGTGACCTTTTATCAATGGTTAATCTGCTTTAATTTGTTTCTCAATTTCACTTTCGGACATATGCCGTAGCAGAATGACGAGGATTACTTGCAACGAAAAGCTTTTTAAAACCGAAAACCAATGAGCATTAACTTATTTTTTTCGGTTGCAGGCAACTGGGACCTAACAGGTTGTCTGGAGAAATTCCCCGATCCATTAAGCTGCTGACGAATCTCGAAAAGTTGTGAGGATCTGACCACTAAAAATTAGTTTGTTCTCACTTTCTGTTGCCGATAACGAATGCCGTCGAGCATTTAAAATGACATGATTGAATCACAGATTTCAACTGCTCTCTCCTAATGTCAACGCTCCTGCATGCTCTGCCTTGGCAGCGATCTGACAAGCAATACACTTTCGGGCAAGTTGCCCGGCGGGATTTGCAACTTGGAAAATCTTCAACTTCTGTGAGAAATTTTGGACCCCTCGTCAACTTGAAGCTTTTTACTTTTGGTTCTGTGATGGCTGGAGATAGTAAAGAATAGGGAGAGAAGGAGAGAGCGATTGAAGGCCAGTATTTGAGATATAGAATGAGCAGGAGAGTCAGCGATCTGAAGGATTCCGTCCCATGTACTCAAATGGCAGTTCTTTGCATCCCCACTCCCCCTCCCTCTTTTTGTATACCCTTCCCCTTCGCCTCTCCCTCTCTCTCTTCCTGTCTCACTCGCTTCTTGTGTGTATGGATATGCAGACTTTTGACGAATAATCATTTGGAGGGATACATCCCGAAGTGTATTGGAAACTTTTGGAATATAACAAAATTGTAAGTTCGCCATTCGGGTCATCATCGACTCCGATGACGAAAATTTCAGTTCTTGGTCCACTTTTTCGGTTTTTTCTTTGGCTAGTGTTGGGCCTTTAATTGAAGGAGTGAAAATTGTTGGACTTGAATTCATATAGTTGTTGGCTAATGTCTTGAAACTGTGAAACCAAACTTTGCAGGAAATTAAACAAGAACAACTTCACCGGTTTCATTCCCGAGTCGTTTGGGAACCTTACGACTCTCGTCGAGTTGTAAGCCTACAAGTCCAAACTCTCGTGTGTCAAGCAAAGGCTGAGAGAGAGAGAGAGGGGAGAGAGAGAGAGAGAGAGAGAGGGAGAGTTTCACAAAGTAGATATTGTAGAGGCACCTTTTCCTTGTTAAAGTGTTCCAACCTCTCTCTTCCTCTATCTCCTCTCTCGCCGCTCTCGCTCTTCTTTCAGTTGTGCTTTTATCAATCATTTGGGTGTTTGCCTGATTGCAGAGACCTCAGTGAAAACAAGCTCGCTGGGAGAATTCCGGATTTCTTTTACAAGCTTAAGAACCTTACGACTTTGTAAGACTCAACGTCATGTCTTACTGATTTACAGAGCGAGAACTCTATTCAGTTTTATTAGCTGCTTTTGGTATTGCGGAAAACTGTACTTCTAGCTTTCCACGCTTAACAAAGTGTCTTAAAGTGTATGAATTTTGGGACATGATGCAGAACATTGAGAAACAACACTTTGAGTGGACGAATTCTAAACTCCATTGGAGATGCAACGCAGCTCGAATCCTTGTGAGGACAACACATTTCATTTTCACAAATTTGAAACATTTTGGTGCGGTTGCAGAATCAGGAACTGCATTTCTCTGATCTGGGCCTTTCCCTTGTGCTGCAGAGACTTGGGATATAACAAACTCAGCGGAAGCCTTCCAGAATCTTTCGGAAACCTGCAATATCTCAAAAGTTTGTAAGCTCTACGACATCACTGGTCTTATTTATGAGTTTTAATCAAGCGATAAGAAACAAAAAAGACTTTGCTTTTGTGGGGCATTTGGAAACGTGCAATCATTGTCCCTTTTTTGGGCATACTTTTTTGAAGTTGCATTGATAGCTCTCGCTTCCTTTCCCCTCCTTTATCACCTCTCCTCCCTCTCTTCATCTTATCGAAAATACTCACAGGGCTCCTAACTCTGAATTGCAGATACCTACAGGGGAACTACCTCACGGGTCCCGTTACCCTGCATGCCAAAGAGTACATTGACGAAATCGATTTGCAATCTAATTACTTTTCTGCCCTCGTCAACATCACCCAATTCATCCAATCCACCTCTACTTTCTGTGCCAATGTGAGGGAGAACTGTCTGTTTGGTTCCAAAGCCGTCGTGGGCTGCGCAAGGCAGGGACAGAGAGCACGAGCAGCATGTACCAGTTTCTGTGACGCTCTACAGAACGGCGGCGCATGTAGCGGCCATGGAACGTGCTCGCCCCAAACCTCGACCTGCGCGTGCAAGAAGGGCTACAAATCGGCAAACAATGGGAAATCATGCGTTCGAGGTGAGAGATCTACAAGTGTTTTTTTTTTTTTTTTTCTTGTTTAACACAAAGTTGGGGCAATGGGTCTGTCAGGCATGCATGCATGCATGCATGGATTGATGGGACTGTTCCAGATTTTATGGCTGACCTGACGCATGTTTCTATCGTGTGCTCAATTAACTTTTGCTGCCCTTTTTTTGGTATTCCTCGTGCAGTTTGAGATGACGACAAATAGTTTTGGTTGTACGGAAAAATTACTTCAGACCTTCTTCAGACCTTGCTTTCGATGCCATTTTTGGCCCTCGTCAATGCTGTGGGCTGAAGTTGACAACTTTGAAGAAGTTCCTCCGAAAGTACTTGTGTTTCGGAGAAGGGGCAGCGATAGAGGGAGGGAGGGAGGGAGGGAGGGAGGGAGTGGGAGGGTCAGTCAGTCATCACCTCTCATATTCAAAGCTTATGAAGTGAACAACGGCTGAGTGAGTGGCTTTATGAGGGCCCGCACATTTGGGTAATAACTAATAAGCCCTTGGAGTGGTAAAAAGTTAATTTGCTGTCGTATTGTAATCCTCACCGCATGTTTGTGTGGGCGAAAATGGGTTCCTAATTCGTGCCTGCTTTCTCCATTCTCGTGTTGAAGAGCATCAACTCGGCTTTCGAAATTGTGAGAAAGTTGAATGCCAAGGGATGACAAATTGTACACGTGGCAAAGCGCCATTGGCAGCTGCTTGACTAAGTTCACCATGGAGAAAGGTCCTACACTAAGACGGATGAAATTGGGCATTGGTCTCACGCATGGCCATGGTATGAAATGGACATGGACAAACTATTCGTGTATAACAAGCCCTTGAAGTGTTAGGTGATAATGAATTAACTCTACTGTGGATGGAACTGACATTGTGTGGTATTGTAAATCCTCACCGCATGTATATGGGTAAAAATGGGTTCTTATTATTATTAGTTTTATTTATTTTTCGCACTTTTTTTACACTTTTCTTCGCAACATAAGGCCGTCTTCCACCTGCAAAGTGCACAAGTACACTTTACAATGGTCATTCGCCATGAATGACAAATTGTACACGTGGCAAAGCGCCATTGGCAGGTGCTTGACTAAATTCACAATGGAGAATGGTTCTTGTCCTATTATTCTAGGAAAGAAAATGGAGTCGGCATTGATCTGACGAAGGACACGGTCAACAACAACAACATTGGGAACCACGAAGAACCAGCTTCAAAAAAAAAAAAAAAAAAATGTTTTTTTTTTACGCGTAAAGCCCGTCGTGTGAAATCTACGAAGCGGGTCCACGCGAGAGCCGTCGGATCACCGATCGGACGGCCAAGAGCAAAGTTTGATGAGATTTTGGTTTCGGATGTAAAACTCTCCGCCTCAGTTTCCAAGTCCTCCATCCGCCCACCGAGTTGGTACAACTATTATTAGGGGGGGTCAAACTTAGCCCGGAGCGTACTAAATTCCCGAATTTAGTATACTAAAAGTCAAAGTTTGGTGTACGAATTCCGGGTCGAGATCCGTGGCTCCGCCGTACCCAGCCGGACCGAAATGCGTACCTATCCAATGCTTAATTCGCCCGACAGGCTTACTAAATTGATTTGGCGATGGTCAATGTCTGCCCCCCCCCCCCTATTTGATGGTATGGCCGTCGCGAGGTGAAAGCCAATTCCTCGCTTCATTGAATGTTGGTTGAAGTTCCGGAGTTGGAAACTGAGGCATAAAATTTGTTGAACCTTCGAAGCGAAGTTAGTCAACTCGCTTCAACCAATTGAATGAAAACCGTACGCATTTGCGGAATTACATCAGCAAAGTTGTATGAAGTTGAACGAAGTTGAACGAAGTCGAATGAAGTTGAATGAAGTTGAATGAAGTTGAATGAAGTTGAACGAAGGTGAATGAAGTTGAACGAAGTTGGACCGAACGCACAGCCTCAACGAGGACGACCCCCTCGCAAACCAGAAATCAAAAAACCAAAAACTTGCACCGAAAAACGCATTAAGCGCCGCCGGCGTTGTCATTACGAGTAGGGATGGCTTAATTACGACTATATAATCTATATTATATTATATAACTGTGACGACTAAATAACGGCTGTTATATAATACTTTACAACGCCTTTACAACATGTACGGTCGTACGGTCGTACGACTGTACGGTATTATGCGGTGAAGACAGAGTGAACCAGACGGACGCATTTCGCAACGCCAACGCCAAAACGACCTAATTTTGGTTTGGTACGACCGTACGACCGTACGAGTACGGTCGTTAATTGTTCAAAACGCGTGGGTATAATATATGTAATAAAGTGTTTTACTTTGTACTATATTATTACTTTTAAACCCGTTGTAAAGTATATAATATAGTCGGACTTTATAACGCGGGCCATCCCTAATTAGCGGTCAATTACTCGCCGGTCAACGCGTTGACGGCCATCGACTTGAAATTATGCAGTTTTTTTCGTGCATCTCGCACTGCCGCGCTCTGTGTGCCCAAAGGGGGAGTCAAACTTAACACATGGCCAAATCAATTTCGTAAGCCTGTCGGGAGAATTAAGCATTGGCTAGGTACGCATTTCGGTACGGCTGGCTTCGGGGAAGCTGCGGATCCCGATCTGGAATTCGTACACGAAACTTTAACTTTTAGTATACTAAATTCGGGAATTTAGTACGCTCCGGGCTTAGTCTGAGCCCCCCTAATTTTCGTTGCAATAATCATCAAAACATGACCCAACAAAGGTCAAATTGCTCCAAGGGGGGAAGCCGCGCCAGGCGCTCACAGGGAGCGGCACGTGTTGCCCGTTCCATGCAATCGCGTAGTATGCGAGCAGTTATTTTTCCAGTTACAGTTCCGTTTTAGGGTCGGGGTGCCGTCTTTACACAGTACGGTAACAGTTCCATGTTGTGTGACATTTTACATTTGATGTAAGAGAATGATAGACCTTCTCTCCATTTTGGATATCCCGTACCCTGATTTTTTTTGAGAGACAAAAATATGTTAGGGCCTGCCCGAATCCGCTCGGAGCGGAAGTTCCGTCCGACTCGCACGAGCGAGTGGGCGTCCTTCACACATGTGGTAAATCTCAGCCGTCGATTTCTCTCGCAGATTCCACCACGGTAACCGTATAAAAAAAAATTATCCGGCTACAGCGCGCGTGTGGAAAAGCGCGTCCCGCGGGATGGGAGGACCGTCGCACTTGCGTCGCTCTCCGCCGCATGGCGTCGCAGGTGATCGCAACACGCGTCAAGCAGCGCATGCCGCGTCTGCGGGGAACACGTGGCGCTCTCCGGGCCACGGTGTGGGCTCACCGCGGCCTTATCCGCGTACAGGCACCAGGCAATCCGCTCTCGCACGCATGTGGTGGGAACGTGCCCGGCACGCAGCGCCAGCCGACCGCCAATCAACGTGCGCCACGTTGGCATTATTCACCACGTGGCATCTCGCGATTGGTCTTCCATGCGCGTATAACAAGGAGGCCCCCTCCCTGTGCCCCCTTGCAAGCGCTCGTTCTCTCTCTTCTCGCCCTCCTCCCTACCTACCAAGCTCAAGCTCTCGGCTCTCTGCTATCCGCCGGCAGCCATGGCAGGCCTTGCGTTCCATGTGGAGAGGGTGGAGGAATGGGATACTGCGGCGCCAATGGAGACGGATGAGATATTTGAGACGGTTGAGACAGTTGAGACGATTGAGACAGTGGAGACGGAGGATTTGCGGCCTCGGTTGAACGACCAGTTCAGCATAGGCCCTGTCGCGATGCTGCTCTTGAATGTGTTGGTGTGGGCCGCGAGGGGCACGCTCTTCACGCAATGGGAGTTTGTGCAGCTGGCGATTGTGTTTGTCGTTTTGGGAGCGTTCGTCGCCAGGATGTGCAATCTGCTGTCGCTTATGCATCTGAAGGAACTTTCGGTGCATTATTACAGTAAGGTAATGAAAGGATTGTTGCAAGGCGCATTCACTTGTCCGATTACGCGATAGCTCTACTTGGGAAACCAAGTACAATGTTTATTTTGAAGCTAACGAGCTTTCCCGTTTGCTTTGCAGAACCCTCACTTTTGCAGAACCCTCACTTGGAGGATGCTTCGCTCAGAAGCCTTTACAGCCTAGAGAATAGCGCGCGGGTGGATTATTCTACGCAGCACACACAGGTTTGGTTCTGAACTCTCGACTGGAATAAATTGGCTCTTTGTCTTGAAAGGTTGAGTTGTAGGTTTAATTTCTTTCTTTTGTTTTACTTCGCAATCTATCGAAATTGACAGTGACAGGAACAGGTCCATGATGAGGGTTGGGGGACTGGAATTACAACCAAGGTTAGGTTGAGTGCCTGCAGCTTCATTAGCTTGATGGTCGGAATAACTGAAGGAATACAGGGGTGTTTGTGCGTGTCTATCTCTGTGCAGTTCTGCGGTCCGCTACAAAGACAGCGGAAGGAGAGTCCATCATGCGCTCGGGTGGCTATATGCTCGTGGCTTGGGTCTTTGTGGCAGTGAAGGTTGACTTCTTCGACAAGTCCGTATGGGACCTTTTGCAATTGGCACTCTCCCTCCTTCTTGTCACAATGATTGTCCTCGACATCACCAATCTGCTGATGAAGAAGAAGTTGGACCGATTGTTTGAGAAGATGTTTGACACGGTATGTGCACCTCCATGCAAAGCCGCGGGATTGTTTAGATAACTTATCTCTGAAATAAAGAAATGGATCAGAAAACAAGTTTTGCAGCCTTTGCTTGATGTAGCTGCTTTGAGTTCGCTGTACTGCGGGAATGAATGAAGTGACCGATGATGAATGAATGCTATGCATGCTGTGGGTGGAGCAGGCTGTGGGGAAGCTCAAGGGGCGCGTTGATCACGCCGAGTCGTGTGTGAAGGCGGAGCAGTTGCGGGAGTGGGTTCTCGCGGGGCCTTACAATACAGCGTGGGAGGAGGGGGACAAGGAGTGGGTGCGCTGGTTATGGCCGATTGTGTTCGATCGCCTTCTTTGGCACCCGCAGGTAGAGGTGTGGGAGCCCACCCTCAAGGTGCGGCATGTGTGGTTCATGTGGCGGAAGGAGGAGCCGTTTGGGCTTGTATTCTAAGCCTCCAGTCTAGGCCCGCTCGCCTCTTGGGAGGGAGGGAAGGAGGGAGGGAGGAAGGGAGGGGGGGAAGGGTGGGAAAAAGGGAGCGAGGGGACGCAGGGGGGCATGGAAGGCGGTGGTCCCTGCTCGTCAGATTGGTTGCGGGCCCAACATCGGGGCTCAGTTCAGTTCGTTTTTTGTACAGTGAGAGTGAAATAAGCGGAGAAAGGGAGGCGGAGCAAGTCGTCTGCTTGCTGAACGCTGCAGGGTCGTCAGCAACATCACGAGTGCTGCCTTTTTATTTTTGTTTTTGTTCACATTCGTTATTCAGCTTCATGTTCCATGTCAGATCAGTTCAGATCAGGTTAAGGGAAATTTAGACTGAAGCTGAATAATAATGATTTGTGAAGAGTGACTATTTAGAGCAAGTTTTTGCTCTTCGTTGTCCAGCACAGTTCATGGTCGTTGCGTTTTTTTTGTTCAGTCCATTGTTTAGTTTTAGTTTCAGTTTTATTCAAGGTCAGTTGTAGTTGAGTCTCTCCCTTGTCAGTTGAGAACTTTGGCTGAAAGTCGCTTTAGCTGCAAGGCCATCGTCGTCGTCCTCATCGTTCTGTATTTTTTTTGGCGTTTTTGCGCTATTCCATGACGAGTGTCAAACAATTTGAAAATGCCTTTTCTCTCTTCTCGAGATACAATATCGTGTACAGTACAATATCGTTTGCGATACAGTATCGCTCGAGATACAATATCGCTTTTTATAAGATATCTTCTGCGATACTATATCGCCACGGATACATTGTGTTATCGATACAATATTGCATGCGATACAGTATTAATTGCGATATACTAGCGTTTGCGATACGATGTCGTCTGCGATACAATCTCAATTGAGATACAATATCGTTTGCAATACAATACCATTTGCGATACAATATCGTCGCGATGCCGTATGCGATACAGTATCGTTTGCGATACAGCATAGTCAGCAATACAGTATCGTTTTCCATACAATATCGTCTGTGATACAATAGCGTTTGCGATACAACATCGTCAGGGATACAATATCGTCTGATATACAATATCGTTTACGATACAATATCAAATTCAATACTCGTCAGCGATACGTTTTCTCGTGAGATAATAATATCGTCTGAGATACAATATTGTCTGAGATACAATAGTGTATGCGATACAATAGCGTATACGATACAATAGCGTTTGCGATACAACAGCGTTTGCAATACAATACCGTTTTGCGATACAATATCGTTTACGATACATTATCGTCTGCAATATAATATTGTTTGCGATACAGTATCGTTTACGATATAGCATAGTCAGATTTACAGTATAAATCGTAAATCGTAAATCGTAAATCGTATCGTTTACGATATGATATCGTATGAGATAGAATATCGTCTTATACACAATATCTTTAGCGATACACCCTCGTTTACGAACAATATACGTCTGCGATAACAATCTCGTTTGCGATACGATATCTTCTGCGATACACTCTTGTTTGAGAGACAATATCGCCTATGACAGAATAGCGTTTGCGATATAGTATTGCAAAACATATTGTATCACAAACGATATTGCACGATACAATAGTTTCTACGATACAGTATCGTTTGTAATACAGTATCGTTTGAGTGATAATATCGCTAGCGATACAGAAACGCGTGCGATATAGTATCTTTTGCGAGTCAGTATTGTTTGCGATATACTATCGTCAGCGATACAATATCGCATGCCAGTATCGCCCACGGTGTAATATCGTAGACGTCATAATATTGTTGACGATATAGTACCGCCATTAGTATAGTGTATCAACCACGATATATGATCGGTATCGAGTATAGTATCGTTATCGATCGCTATCGATAGTATTGGATTCAATACTATCGTGCGCAGTTCGAATCAATACTATCGTACTCGTTTCGATTCGATAATACCGTGCTCGGTTCCGTTCAATACTGTCGTTCTTGGAACGATGTATCGACCTTGTTCAGCAAAGACGATATTGCCAACCATTGCCATCCAATGGTTGGTCAGCCAATGGTTGCCGACCATCTACATTCTCACACTGCCAAAGGTTTTCGAAAAAAAACAATTTTAAGCAAATGGAGCGGAACACATCGACGTGACACACAATCTCTCGAGCGCGACTGGCCCAAAGCCATCTCCATGAAAACATTTTATTCTGCCTAACCGAACGTTTTGAGTTTTCGGGCAGCCACTTGGCAAAAAAAAAATGGATAAGAGCTCTAGAGAGAGCCGTACTATTCCGTACCATACGGAATAGTACGGCAGCGGATTCAGCGGCAAGCTCTGACCTCATGCCACGTGGCGCCATAAGAGGCCTCCCTCAACCAACCCTCGGTAGATAACAAGGCATTGATTTAATTTTGGAGCATGTATTAACACAACTCTCCAAACAGTATCGCGTAGCCAAAATCACTTTATGAACAATACTCTTTGCTCCTTTGGGATACTCCTCTAGGTAATTCTGAAGCACCTCGCTCGAACATGTACCTAACTTTTCTGCTTCAATATCTGAGGCAATACCACGCCGCCCTGCAACTGTCACGGCTGCAACTATCGACGCGGTGGGCCCCACTTCGGCATCAATAATGTCTCCGTCCTGCCACATGTTCAGACTCGCCCCTTGCGAGCTACCTCTACCTCCTCCTGATGTTTCTTCAAGTTCCGGGATGCGGACGAGAGCAAGTTGGCATAGGGCGCGGGTTCGATACTCGGCACTGCCACAGAGCAGCGAAATTGGAGGGTGAAATTGGCAGATTGGATGTGTACAGGCAGGTGGAAAGTCAATTTTAGCTTCAAAAAGTTGAAGTTAGGACCGAGCTGAAGTCCTCGGTTTGATTTTAGACTGGTTTGATTTCGCTGTGATGTCTGCATCCCAATGGGTTCGAGAATAGTTTGGGAAAACTGTGGCGCAAGAAAATGCGGTTGGCTACTGCCTACTGCTGTGCAGAACAGAGGGGGTGGGGTGGGGGGGGTAGAGGTTCGTCATTTAAGGATGAGGAAGAGGAGCAGCGAGAGCAGGGAGAGGAGAGAGCAGGCCTCAAAGAAGATGATATGCTGCTGATATGCGCAAGAGTGGGCGCTTAATTAGACTATAGACCTAAGTGTGTCGCATTCAATCAATTGTCAAGAATAGCAAGTCAAGAATAACACGGCAATGCCTTGTGAATGACTTAATACTACAGCATCACGCAATGGATGAATCTAAGCGTTCTCAGCCAGCCTCATTGATTAATATTGACTGCAGAAACCTGCCCATTACTAAAAGTTTTCTCTTCTTCCCGGAACAGTAAGTGCTAAAGCGAGCTAGAAACAAAAAAGCAAAGTAAAAGTATACAGGCATGCTGATGCAGCAGCCACCCTTTATTCGCAACCCTCGTGCTTCAACGCCATAGCCGTGACTCCCATTAGGTCTCCCCTGCCACCTGAGTCCAGGTAATGGCTTGATCCCCCCCCCCTCCCTCTCTCGCTCTCTCTCTTCCTCTCGCTCCCCCACCTCTTCCCCCCTCTCTCTCCCTCTCTCTCTCTCTCTCTCTCTCTCTCTCTCTCTCTCTCTCTCTCTCTCTCTCTCTCTCTCTCTCTCTCTCTCTCTCTCTCTCTCTCTCTCTCTCTCTCTCTCTCTCTCTCTCTTTGAAGCACAGCGCGATTCTTATTCGGAGCCAGCGGGTCCCTCAGTCCTAGAGCCCCTCCTGGTCCCCCACGTCCCCAAGAGACTCCACCATTTCCTGCACAGCGGTCACATCCAAAGGGCCGCATCACTCACCACTTGCAGTAGTAGTAAAGGGGGGCAAGGGATGCAGGAAAAATAAGATCTCTTCACAACTAACAGCTGCATATCTCCCTGTTGCTCGCCCTGATCCATCTCTCCTCTACGTGCAAATTCAAAGCAGAAGTATCGTGACAAATGTCACATACGCACTGCAGTGTCGTCAACATGCCAGTAAACAAAAGTCTGATTGATACACCACCCAACTTTTTAGGGCTTTTTTGAACAACCTCGAACCATCCTCCCAACCAGCCAATGTATTGACCCAAATGATGCAAAAGACTGCGAAGAAGGGAAAGGTCAACATCAGGACGGTCAATTACCCTACGGTCAAGAAGGTGACGGTCAACGCCGCCGCCGCCGCCGCCGCCGCTTGACCGACGGCGGCCCCGCCTTGCAAGCTTCCCTCTAAAGAGCCGCCATGGCTTCCTTCCGGCAGGAACCGTGAAGCTCTGTCAGCAGCTCCGCCTCCTTCCCGGCCCGACCAAAGGGCAGCTATGGCTGCAAGCCCCTCCTTCAGGAGACGATTGAATCGCACCACGGCCATGGCCTTGGCGGCCATGGCTGCGATTTTACAATATCATGTCGCAGAGACCTCCGCTGTTGACATGTCCTCTGGCGAGATTTTTGTTCCCGGAAAATATGAAGTGAATATGGTGGTGATAGATGCGGGAGGAAGTACGGGAGAGGTCGCGCCGCCAAAGACTCTGCTTGTGGCTGCGCCTGCGGCTGGAGGGCCCTTTCCTGTAGTGCAGTTCCAGCATGGGTTCTCCTTGCAGGCGAAATTTTACTCACAGCTCATAACGCATGTTGCTTCACATGGCTTCATTATGGTGGCGCCGCAGGTGGGATTTGCGACCAATAATCCATCTTTCATGCACTTTGCATCATGCATGCATCATGGACAGCATGCATGCACAAGCGCATTTTTAGGGTTTGGAGTTTCTATGGATTGCTTGCTTTTGAGTCCCGCATCTTTCCTTTCTCTGGGCTGGAAGCAGCGGCAGGCTTAGCATTGGAAGTTCGTCTTGAAAAGTGCAAAGTCGAGATGCGCTTCATTTATGCGAACACATGATTGTCTTTGCATTCACACGAAGGGTCCCCTCTACAGCAGCAGCAGCGTCCAATTCGTTATCTAAGCCGTGCAGCCTTGCATGCGCATTCATTCAGTCCTATTACATCAAAACTACTACTACTACTCCTGCAGCTGCCCCCCCCAATCACATACTAAACTTTTTCCACATCCTCTGCAGATGTACAGCGGCATCACAGCCGCCAGCGCTGTCCAAGAAATCAAGGATGCAGCAGCAATTTTGCAGTGGATTCGCCTCCATCTGACTGAATCCCTCCGTCTTAGAAATTCTACTGCACCCGATCTTACAAGAGTAGCCATAGCCGGGCACAGCCGCGGAGGAAAGGTTTCATACGGCGTTGCCTTATTGAGCAAAGCAATGGATCCACCGTTGAATATATCAGCTCTCGTCTTAATAGACCCTGTGGATGGCTTAAGCGACAATACACAAACTCAACCTCCCATTTTGGTTTACGGAAACCATTCACTGAACTTACCGCATCCGACCTTCGTGATAGGGACCGGCCTTGGATCAGTAAAGGCAAGCCTTCTTTCCAGTGCTTGTGTGCCCAAAAACATGGGACATGCCAACTTTTATGCTGACAGTGGGGCTCCGGCATATCACTTTGTGGCCGTTGATTTCGGCCATATGGATGTTCTTGACGATCAGACGGGTGGAGCTTTTGGCTGGGCCACATACTTCCTTTGTAAGAACGGTCCAAACAGAAAGGATATGCGCGGATATGCAGGCGGGCTGATGGTTGCCTTCTTGAAGTCGGCGCTGCTTCAAGTGGAGGACGATTTGAATGATGCAATTGGTAATTATACTGCAGCTCCAATTCGCGTAGACCCCCCAGAGACTTACTTTGTTGAAAAGGACTTACAGTTACAAAAAGAGCCTGCTCCAACGGAGGTGGTGGGCAGTGTATAGTTTCCAACTAGAATCGAAAAGTTTGTGGTTTTGATACTGATGCTGTTTTCTTCCAACTGTTTCGTTATACCGTGCGTCAAAACCTAATCAAAGAACTATCCTCAACGGGTTTGGGTTGAAGACTGTCCTGAACAGGGACAGATATGTCTTTTGCATGTTGGTTTCATACTTGTTATGTTGGTGGCGGTACATGAGCACAAGAAGCAATCATAGTTTTAGTCTGCTAGAAGAATATTCTGAGAACAAATGCACTTCATTCAGCCGGCTGTTGTGACCCTGCAGGAGCTCTAACCTCAAAGAGCTCGTGAACACAATAAGAATGATTATTTAAAAGGTAAAGAGCACCACTTCAGCACTTGCAGATCAAGTCTCGACTCAAGGAAATAAAGTAAGAAGAAGACGAAGAAGAAGGAAGTTATTTTGTTTCATTAAAAGTATCACAATCTTACTCACAAGCGTACACCCTTGTGTAGAGTTTGCATGGAAAACGAGATTGGTAGAAGGGTGACTGCTTTATTAGGCTATTTCCAGTACAAAAAAGTTTCAGTCAAACCTCCTGAGATCTCCATTGTACTCTTTTTTTTCAGCTGACAATTGGTTCTTGCTGATCGGCAAAGCACCTACGGCAGGACTGTAATTAAGGAAGCTGCCATCACCTGCGCTCACTCAAGTTCCCGCAAAGCTAGACGGTCTCTCCTCCCATAATATGTACAGAGTCGAGAGGCATGATTTCTCCACAGCCTACTTCAGGAGCACTAATCTCAAAATTAAACCTACTTGCTCTGTCCTGACTGCTGCAGTAAATGTGCGCTTTCTTCCACTGCTTTGCAATGAAAAACTCCTCTCAATATCTGAGTCCCCTTATACACTATACACAGTGGCTTCATTGCCCTCAGCATGCTTACAACTAGGAGTCCTCAAAAAAGGTTCATAGCTGCTTATCCACCAGCAGAAAAAAAAAACATTTCTCAAGTTATAAGCAGACTATAAGTCGCCACCAATGAGCCAATTCTCCCACGGTAACCTTCTAGACAGAAAAGTGCCTCGACGTCGCCTTCCTCCCTTTCCAAGGGAAGGCAAATTCTCCGAACAGGAAAGTACTCGCTCGTATGACAGCTCATACATAGAAAATGTCGTTGAATACAACAGGAATCTGTTCTTCAGGAAGGGATTGCACGCTTCTCCGACTCCTTGATCTGAACAAACTTCCGACTGCCAATAGCAGCACCCCCAAGCAGCATATTGCCAGCAAGGGCGGGCCCAGCATTGTCAAATAACGCCCCAATTGGATCGCAGAATTGGAAGATGAGAGGAACTGGAAGACAGCCATGTCGAGCTGCATCCACAGCGAGTGGAAGACCCTCTCAACACTGCCAGCGGAGGACAGGAAGCTCCCTGCCCACCCCATGGCTGCCATATTCTCACCGGCGCCTGCAGCTTGAAGGCACGCAAGGATAAGAAGACCAGGCGTGTAAAGTCCGCCCCTCCCTATGCCTCCTGCTGCTGCACCTCTCATACTGCTGCTGCTGTTGATTTTCGAAAAGATAGAACTGCCGGAAGGAGATGACGGAGAGGAGGTGTAAGTCGAGGAAGGACAGAGGAACGGGCAGGACATCTCGCATAAGGGAGGGGGCTTTCCCATCTGCCTTTGTTGCTCTCTACAAGAACCCTCCTGTGACCTCTCCCTCTGCACTCCTGAGCAGCCTGCCGGTTCACTTTCCTGCATTCCCCGATACCAGCGCGCGTCTTCCTGTTCTGCAGCAGGAGAAGAACAGGAGGAGGTGAAGGAGGAGGAGCCGGAGGACGAGGAGGAGGAGGAAGGCGACCAAAATTCCATGGCTTCAAGACTTCAGGATTTGCAGGGGCTCCAACTCCTAGCAAGCACTTTAATAGTCAAGGGTGGGCTGTTCATCTAGCGTCCCTATTGAAGGCATCCGCCAATCCTGGCTCGGCACGTAAGCATTGTGTCCAGCGTAGCGATAGCACCCGCCAATCCGAGTTCGCCACGTAAACACTTTGTCTGGTGTGGCGAGCTCTGATTGGACGGTGCGGTACTGGCTCTTATCTCGCGGAACGTGAAGGGAACGTTTGGAGCCTGACGCTTGCGCCGCCACGTGGCGCCCGCGGTAGCTGCAGGGCTCCTTCGCGCACCCTGTCGTGGCGCCGCTCTGACGTCGTACAAAAACCGACGGTCCATATTTGAAGTCAACACCTGCGAAATTCTTTCAACGGGTAGATATGCGCCACGTGACAAGCTGAAACTGGCGTGACGTCGCACTGGGCTAAGAAACAAAATGAAAGGGGAAATCGACTCGACGGTCGTGAGTCGTTTGAGGGCGCTGTGGACGGTCGAGGACCGTCCGATGAGATCCGGAACCCCTTGCGGGCGCCCCGCGGCAGGGTTTTGGAGGGCGCCGTGGCGTGCGCACGAAGCTTCCGCGAGGAGTGCCCAGCGTGCCGAAGGCGTCATCGTGACATCGCGTGACGCACCGCCCAATAAGGACGTTGATGCCCCGTATCGCGATACTGTATCGGGATATTCCACTGCCGTGCTTCCAGGAAGCTTGCAATGATAGTCTTATTCCTGACGTCGCACGGTGGCGAAACAATGGACGGCGCAGATTCGATCCTTTCAAATGTGCTCACGTGTGGCGACTAATGACCGTCCAATTGGGAGACAAAGCCTTGAAGCAAATGACGTTGGGCGTTATGTGTTGTCAAGTTGCGTATTTTGTGGTCTAGAAATCGACGGTTTGAAATGTTTTGTGAGTCGTGTGCAGATTTCAGCCGTCCGATTAGATTTGGTGACCCGCGGGTTTGGAAGGTGCAGTGTTGGTATAGCGAAGTTGCCTGGAAATAGTTGTTATGACGCCACGTGACATCTCACACTTTGTCCAGTTGGACGGAGATCGGCAGATCGCTGGTGTCCGTACAGTAATCGCGATATTATCCCAAGATATTTGTGGACGTTGTGGACGTTATATCGGGATAATATCGTCAGGTCCACTACTGTACGAAATTCTGTGATTTCTTACGGTCAACTACGAACGGCGTCAAGTCACAGAAACTGCAGAGCCGTTGTGAGCCGTACGAAGCAGGTCTAGCTCTATGTTCAAGATTTGCGTGAACTGACGCCGGCATCATACATAAAACGAGGGCCTCGGGGGACCGTTTACATGCCAGTTTGTTCCAACGCTACGGATGTTTTCCTGCAGAACAGCTCCATATGAACGGTCTGAAAGTTGGAAAACCGGTGAGTGCGAAGACCGGAAAACCTAAAACCTTTCGACTTCGAGTTTCGAAAAGTTTTTGGATAGCGCATCCGCACCCGAATAAGAAAGTGGGGGTTCCGGGCACCCGTAGACCTACCGACCAGACGTAGCCACGTCGCCCATGGCACCCTGCCCACTTGTCCCCACGAGCAGCCTCAAATTTTCTTCATACACAGCACCGTTTAGAGTTGGGTTTCTCTGAATGCAACATGGACGCCTTATGGCATACAGTCTGTGCCAATTTCTGGTAATTCCAAGAAGGAGCGTAATGGGTACTTTGCAAAGGCGAAATTTCAAGCACGTACAATAAGGCCAACCCACATTCCCCCGTCAATCAACGACTTCTGAGGGGTGCCATACACCCCTTCCATGTCATTTTTAGACAGTAAAACCACCTTCAAGAATAAAGTTATCTACCTGCTAGGAATGGGTTGAATGTCAGATGATTTGAACGCTTTGCGCGATCGGTTTGCTCATAAGACTGCAGCCTTCCCTCTGACTGCAATGCTGCTGCTGTTCTGCTTAGTACGTGACCAAGGTAACTTCACACCTCACCTACAACTGAGCTCCCGATAGATGTCCATCATTTCTCTTAACTCATGGCATATTTTACTTCTACTCTTCCGCCTCATCAGGAGCAACTAGCTCAATATAGGCCATTGGAGCATTATCCCCTCTCCTTGGCATCGTTCGTGTGATCTTTGTGTATCCTCCATTCCTGGTGCCATATGACTTCGGCACTTCTGAGAACATGTTTGTCACAACCTGTTTGTCATAAATGAAACCCAGAGCTTGTCGCCGATGATGAAGGGAACCCCCCTTTGCAAGAGTGATCATGTGGTCAACATGCTTCCGAATAGCTTTAGCTCGGGCCTCAGTCGTCATTATCTTTCCATGTCTCAATAGTTCAGTAGTGAGACCCCTTACAAGTGCCTTCCGCTGGTCAGCAGGACGTCCAAGACGAGGAACTCTCTTTGCGTGCCGCATGGCAAACCATCTCGTACCGTTGGAGACAAGTGAAGTAATTTCTTCAGCAGCAGACTCTGCAAAATTATCCGATATAGAAACAGCGATACACACAATCAGAGCGAAGCAAAAGTGAGACAGACGGTTTCATGGTCAGCAAACGATAACCTAGTAGTTCCCAAAGGAGTAGAATGCGAAAAAGGGACGAAGGGGAGATGGGTTGAACAACAATGAAAGGAAGGAAAGGAGGAAATGCCAGCAGAGTTCTGGGACGACAATGTGAAATAAAAGTGGCAGAAGAAGAAGAAAAGGAGGAAGAAGAAGAAGAAAAGGAAGAGGAGGGAGGAGGGGAGAAGCGACATGGCAGCCAAGTGCAAGAAAAAACCGAGATGGCACGCAGGCAGAAAGGAGTGATGTTTGGAAGCGAAATTGGGGGCAAAAAAGCGCGAAGAAACGAACAATGGAGGCAAAACGAAGGGACACTAAAACGAAAGGGACATCAAGCGGGAGGTTAACTTGAGGAGAGAAAAGGAAGAGGCAGGACAAGGGCAGTGTCATCCTAGCGCATAATGTGCCAACAGAATTCGCGACAGCAGACACCTGATTCGGGGAACCCTAATCGGGACACATCACATCCACCCATCTATCTTGGCTTTTCCTTAAAAAATAGAGCATTAACTAATGCCGGAAACGAGCAGAGGCTCAGGCCAAGGAAGTTGCAAATTACCAATGACGCCAAACGAAATTCCCCCCCCCTAGTGAAAGGGATCTCTTTTGCAGAAGATGACGCTGCCTATCAAGCAAGAGTGAATCGCTCAATCATCTCGGAAGGAGAAATCGCGCGGCATTGACAGGAACTAATCCGGATAAACAAACGTAGTAGCACACATTAACAAAACCCTAAACGGAAGACGAGGCATGCAAAAGCGCTTGCCCGTACAAAATTACTAGATTACTGATTCCAATACAACCACCTCCAAGACCTTCTGACTCATTAACAGCACTCGAAGGCTCCAGCTACAGCATCCACATTATAACTTCGCTGGCCTCGTTTTCGAGTTCTGCCGGCCATATATGTCATTCCAAGTACTCACCTGCCTTCAAGCCGAGAGGATTTCCCCGTTGAAGCCCTGCGAATTCGAAATTCTTCAGGCTTTGAGGCAGCGACTTGCGCAGAACTGGAGATTGGACGGCCACGCCGCCGCTTCTGCACGACGAGAGCGACAACGAATGCTGTGCGAGGCCGGCGGAGGGGAGAGCAGCTTGCAGAGCAGCCATGGAGAAGGTCGCCGCCATGGCTGCCCTTAGCCTTGCAGGAGCGGCAGCAGCCCTTATCCTCAAAAGTCGTAGTGGAGGGAGAAGCAGGGTGAGGGGAAACTTGCTTTGGAACCGGCAAGGACCAGAATTGTGAATAACATTGAATTTTTCCCTGCCCGGGAACCTCCTCTACAAAAAACGGGCAGAAATAAAAGTAGGCAGTAAAGTAAAATTGTAAAGTAATGTAAATAATATTGAATTTATAAGGCGACCTTAAATCCAAAAAAAATTGGACGGACGAAAAAAAACCTTTTGGAAGGGAAAAATAAGCTAAGGTCAGCAGACCGGATAAGAATTTCACGTGACGTGACACATGATTGTAGAAGATCGTGGCCGTCCAAAATGTTCACGATCAAACGACAGCCGTCCGATGTCACTTAAATTTTCCAACAAAAAAAAAATTGAGACCTAAGGCTGGCCTCTTGCTTTGCCTGCAAGTTCTGGAGGCTCCTTCAGGGAGCAAAAATTAGGGTTTGGAAGTTCTGGAGGAGCCATGGCTGAGCATTTGGCATCCATTTTTGGTACAGAAAAGGACCGGGTAAACTGTCCTTTTTACTTCAAGATTGGAGCTTGCCGCCATGGCGATCGTTGCAGCAGGCTGCACAACAGGCCGAACTCCAGCGTCACGCTGCTTCTCGCAAACATGTATCAAAGCCCGGATGCGGGGCTTGCACAAACAGGAGGGCTCGATGCAGAGGGTAACATTCGGCAGATGGATCCTAAGAAAATGCAGGAGCACTTCGAGGATTTCTACGAGGATATTTTCGAGGTATGGAGAATGTGGAGGTAGAGCAGCTCGTTGGCGGGAAGATTTGATTACGCTGCAGGACATAGCAGAGTTTATCCTGAAAGCAATTGTGGACGCTGGGCTAGACTTGTGTGTTCAATCTTCTGAGCAAGCTGTGGAATGGTGGCTGGTTGGCTTGTACAGGAGTTATCGAAATATGGGGAAGTCGAGAATTTGAATGTTTGCGACAATCTGGCAGACCACATGGTAAGCTCTTTGACCACACATCTTCCTTTTTTTGCTCACCTGAGAAGCAGGCTATCACTCAATCTATCCGGGCCTGCTTGAAGCTAGAGTGGCGCTGAGATTGGTGTTTGGATTATTGCCGATAGGTATGGTTTGCTACTTTTTGCCTGGATGTTACAAGCAAGTGTGGTTGTTTATGAATTGAGTGTCAGAGTTGAGAGTATTGTGAACGCCGGGTAAGATTTGATGCTGTTGTTTTGTTCATGTTATGCAGATAGGAAACGTGTATGTGAAATTTCGGGAGGAGGAGCATGCAACTGCAGCCCTTCATGCCATGTCTGGCCGATTCTATGCCGGTGAGGATGAAGCTATATTAAATAAAACTGGATGACAGTCGTCATGCGGAAAATGATTATCCATTGCCAACCTAAAAAATGTCTCTTTTGTGCCGCTGTAACTTACAAGCCCCTTCGATTTGTTGTCTGTAAATCTTGCTTCTTTGTACTCGGTACCTATTGCTTTAATTGGCCATCCAATTGCAGACGTATGGAGAAAGGTAATTGGAGATGAAGAAAAGGATTAGGTATTGATAGTGCCCAATGCGATCGACAACTGTTGTTTTGCTTTTCAGGTAGGCCGATTATGGTGGAGTTTTGTCCAGTAACGGACTTCAGAGAAGCCACCTGCCGTCAATATGAAGAGAACACTTGCACTCGTGGAGGATACTGCAACTTCATGCATCTGCGGAAGATCGGCAGGTGAGTCTCAGTGGCAGCCTCATCAGTATTTCTCTTTCTGTTTGCATGTCGTCTCTCTGGATATTGTTCCATTGTTAAGTGTAGTGGCTAATTTGAAGGTTTTTTTTTTTGGTGGGGGGCAATGGGTGTCAACAGGGATCTTCGGCGGAAACTTTTTGGCCATTACAGGAGGAGCAGGAGTAGAAGTTACTCTCCTTATGGTCGTGGTGATGCTCGTGGAGATGAGAGACGTCGCTGGTTAGTACAATTTCTGAGCTGCATAGGATAGGAGTATTTTCGGTACTCCCTTGCCTGTTTCACGATGGGCCAAGCATGGCTTTTGAAACAGTCATACGACATGATTCAACTTCTCACATAGTACACACTCCGAAACTCAGTCTAACAGTATCACGAGCAAGTAGAGCGCCCATAGGGGGAAGCGGACAGAGCAGGGCAGGTTTAGATAGTGCAGGATAAGTCTTATGTCTGTCTTTCTTTGCATTTTCTACAGGGATGCGGATCTTGGAGGAAGACGTGGGCGCGGCGGTGGTGGCAGTGGTGGTGGTGGTGGTGGCGGAGGAGGAGGGGGAGGCGGTGGTGGTGGTTTCCGAGGGGGCTTTCGAGGACGTGGGGGCCCTGGTCGAGGAGGGTTTGGTGGCGGACGAGGTCGCTTCGATAGGGACTCTCGAGATGATCGCCGCGGCTATGATGATCGGAGAGGAGGAGGGTACCGTCGTGATAGGAGTTACAGTCCTGATCGAGGGCAGGGGAGACGGGCAGGTCGGCCTGCTGTTCGTGAAGGAAGTGCTGAAAGGCGGGCAAAAATAGAGCAGTGGAATCGTGAAAGGGAAGACAGAGATACTGGGGGGGCAGGCGCTCCGCCTGATGGGCCTCCTGGAGTGCCGCCTGCCGAACACTTCTACCAGTCAGTCAACTAAGATGGTTCGTCTTCACTGCCCCCTGCATACGTCTTTACCTGGTTAATATGCCTGTTATTTGAGTGGTAGCCTTTCTGTGAAGTCCGTTTATTCGTTTAAGATTGGTTCGTCTTCATCCACTCTAGTTTGGTCTTGCTTTCCAATGAAATGAATGAATGAATTCTCAAACGAATCTCACAAGTAATGCTCAGCTGCAAGTCGACGTCGTCCATTCGATTAACGACGTGTTCGTTGTGTCGTAGGTCCAATCTCTTATCTGTCCGCTCTGAATGACCGACTTCATATTGTTGAATAGTTCCCCTGCTTTATGCTTTGCCTTTGGAGTCCGTGTCAATGCTGGCCAAGTTTCTATGATTAACCAGGGGATATCTCACTTGACGCGAGCATTTGCAGAGGGTGGGCGCACCTTGTCCTGCTCCAGAAAGTTAACTAGTTGTGTGCACTGCCAGGTGGACTCCCTCCAACAGCTCAAGAGGTGCATCTATCTCCTCGACATAGGGCCGGGGGGGGGGCCCTCATTCTTCTGCCTGTAGAAGGCCCAGCAAGCACAGGGTCACTGAGACTACTAAGGCTCGTAAAGTCATTGCAGGCAAAAAAAATCTTAATTTTGTTACTTTCAGGAGGGCACCAATGGTCAGCAGTTCTTTCAGCAGACAGGGACTTGTTTGCAGGATTCAGGAAGATTTGTAAGTGGTCTGCAGGGTTTCAGTTCGGAAAATCTGCAACTGCAGGTGTCAGGGAAAATTTGTGTGCAGGAGGGAGGGCACTCCTCCATTGGCAGAAGCCTCTGGAAGCGGTGTCCTGTCTTGTTGCTTTCTGCCATGTGCGCAGGTGATGTGCAGGGTAAGAACAGATTTGCTCGTTCACTTTGAGCTTTCAACCGAGCTGCCAGAGACAAGCGCTCTGAGAGCGGCTTGTTCTTTGTGGAGTGAGAGATAATAGAAATGTTCTGCAAAGTTTCAGAAGGTTCGAAAACGTGCAGCAGGTCTTGGGCAGGTTAAGCGTGGCTGTTCCGTCTCGCAGGCTGTGAGGAATGTGTGGACTGGGGGAGGGAGCAGATGGGTTGTGCGGCTTTTTATGATGTGTCTTTGTCAGGAGCCCTTTGGGCTTCATGTGACGTTTTCTCGTGTACATGGACTGCTCTGCACCGCTGCTTCGGCCTTCTCTCGGTGAGTGGCGGTGTGGGGCTTTGGGTGGCTGCCTACCTAAGTGGGGTGAAAAAAATGTGTAGCATTTTTCACCTCCCTCTACAAAGTCATATTCCTCTATAGCTATTCTCATCAACAGCGTGTCTCCCAAGCGCTGCTGCTCCTCAGAGGATGGCTTGCAACAGCGCTCTGATGCTGGATATTTGAGAAACTAAGTACCTCTGTACTTCATAATGGGAGCAGCAGCAGTTGTGAAGAAAATCAGTGTTTTCAATCAGTGTTACTCAGAAGGGGAGAGAGAGTGAGAGGAGAGATGACTGAATGAATGGAGTGGATGAATGTGGTCCCACGCGGCATCTTCCCACCGTCCATGAAGCCATTTCTCTCTTTTCAAACTAAAGTAGGTTTCCATGTGGCGCCAGACGGCAAGGTAAGTGAGCCATACTTTTTCTACAAGGAAACAAAATCCCACGACCGTGTCTCCGTGCGCCTTCCAGCCCTTATACATCTCTTAAACCTTACCAGTCTACCGTGCCGATGCCACATGGTGTTATTAGGGGTTTGCAGTGACGCATTTCCATCACAAGGCTACTTTCTTGTGCTCTCAGTAACTACAGGACAACAAGCAGAACAACAGCAATGAAAAGATAACAACAACTAAAAGAACAACTGAATGAAAATACGAGTGATGGGAACAATAACAACAGACTACAAGTAAGACGAAACATTTGGATGGTTGATGAAAATTATACATTGGTCAAACATGACTGTCTTTCCATTTTTGAACGCTCGTCCAAACTGCAAATCTCAAACTCGAATTGTTTTAGAATAACTAGTTTTCAACTGTAACTTCTGTCACTTTACACTAGTTCACAAATTGCTAAGAGATGAAAAAAAAGACACCATGTTCTTTCCTTTTCTAAACAAGAGCTTGAAATCAATGCCCATGGTCAGGTAGCAGAGGAAGCCCTAAAACTCACCCTTCAATGTCTCCGCTCATAACACGAAAAGTAAACAACAATATTGCAAATAAAAGCCGTGCCTATCACTGATATTCACATCCTACCGAAAACAAAATCAATATCCCAAAATAACAAATTTTACGCGGGAGAAGAACCATCCATACGACTTATGTCCTCCCGTTCCACAAGAGTGACCGTTCCCACGTTCTTCTCTAGGAGAGAGGGACACATGGCGCCCCTATCGCGTACAAGGCCCCATTCCTTAATGCAGATCTTGCACAAGCTAAAGAAAAGGGAGGACCGTCCCTCCTACCCCCGCCCGTTCTCTCCCCC
>CM074817.1:1286275-1298732 GCA_037447605.1 Zygnema circumcarinatum
GTGTGATTGTTCAAGTCACAAGTGTATCAAATTATATGATTCCAAGTTGTGTGATATAATTCAATTGATCCCAAACTACATACAAAATAAACAGCAATATAATAATGATTTTGCTTTAAGCTATGGTTACAACATAAGAATTCTAAACCAAATCAATACTTTTTGTAATTATTGCAAAATATCTTTGAAAACTTTATGAGAATACAGTTATGAGCTCATATAGATAAAGTGTTACTAAAGCTCTGTTGTGAATTGTAATGTTTCATTGTTGCGTTGTCATGCGAAGAAACTACTTTATCTTATTTGGTCATTTGGCACTATAAGGATATCTATAACAAATGGAAGAAGCTAAGCCAAACAGCTGCAATCACTACCAGCACAAAACCCAATGCAAGTACAAAAATATAAGCGCTTGTTCGTCCTCCTTCTGTGTATCTTGTACCTTCTCCTCCTAGTAGTGTCAATAGACCGCCTACATTCACTATCCCATCAATTGTCCATTGATCAATCCAAGCAAGAACATTTGCAGAAGACCTTGTAGCAGACACAAATGTGTTTTCATAGATTTCATCTATATAAGCACGACGTAAAGACCAACTATATATAATATTTAATAGACTACCAGTCCATCCTTCTGGAGAAGGATCCAACACTACATTGTTCCCTTTCAATCTATTAACGTGAGGACCGTACACTAGCCAAGCCATAAAAGCTCCCAGAAGTCCTATACCTACAGAAGGCAGTGCTGATCTCAGAAATTCTTCCCAACCATGGTTGGTTGCTAATTCAAGTAATTCTGCATGATCTAAGTAAAGCCAGTGAGATATTAAACTTGAACCAGGCAAACCATCAGGAAGAGGAGCTCCAATGAATCCTATGCAAATTGTAGGAATAGTTAGTACTATGAATGGTATTACCATAGCATTACTAGATTCATGAGGATTTAAATGTATATCATGAATTGAAGTATTTTTTTTCTTCTTTTACTGGATTAGACAAGGCCAAAATACCATCAATTTTATAGGGATTGAATGTTTTTTTGGCTAGAATAGATATTTTATCAGATCCTCTAATCTAAGGTCAGCGGATGCGTATGATGACCGCAGTTTAACGGTGGTTAGCTGTAAGGGCGAAACAGTCGAACAATGGGAATTTACATGCATGGAACGTACAGTTATTAGACGGCTCGATGCGGTCGACAGCTTGATCCGACGGTTTAGATCGCAGGACGTCGATTGGCAAATTGTCCATTCAGATTTTACTTTCAGTTTTAGATTTAGGTAATTTGGCTACAGAACAGTAACTGGTGACACATAGAATCACGTACTTAGCCGGAAAGCCGCTTTGCAGAATGCACGCGTGGTCTGAAAGGTCAGAAAAAGTGGTGGATTTTTGCTCTTCTGACAGGAATTGAAGAATTTTTTTTCTTGGAGGATTTTAGCGTGCTTAGCGGATAGCTGATTCTGTGGAGAGAAACATGGCGGCAAAAGATGAAGAGCAGAAAGCGGCAAAAGTGAAGGCTGGCAAGAAAGTTGCAGGCAAGAAAAAAAAGGCACCGTCAGCAGAGAAAAAGCTGCCAGAGTCTGGTGCTGCAAAAGCGAAGAGGCCATCAAAGAAAGTGAATGAGAGCTACAAAATCTACATCTACAAGGTGTTAAAACAGGTCTGTATGTGGTTTCACTCGCTGCAGACGAGAGGTGATTGGTTGCACTGCTGCGAAGCTGCCTGTTTCAACATGTTTCGTGGTTTTTTTTACATATTATGCTTGCAAGGATTGGATATTTTTCTCAAAGTAAGGGCTCTGCATATCATACAATACGTCACTGAACGAAAACCTTAAACATACCAATCGCTATGTCCTTGAATTTGGCCATGTTTGCTTGCTTGCAGGTGCATCCTGATACTGGAATTTCTTCAAAGGCGATGTCGATCATGAACTCTTTCATCAACGACATTTTTGAGAAGCTTGCTTCGGAGGCGTCGCGGTTGGCGCGTTACAACAAGAAGCCGACCATAACTTCGCGGGAGATTCAGACGGCGGTCCGTCTGACCCTTCCAGGAGAGCTAGCAAAGCACGCGGTGTCAGAAGGCACAAAAGCAGTGACGAAATTCACCAGCCAATAGGCATATCAGCTTTTGGTACTTGAGCGATGAGCTGGAATAATTTTGTACACGGTGCTTTCTAGCAGAGTTATATGCTGAGTTGCGCCATGCCGTGATGGATTTGGCGTTGTTGTTTCTGCGTAGGAGTTGAACATGTTTCTTGTGCACTATAAGTTGCTCAACAGCAGAGGTCACATCGTACAGATCATCAGGGTGCCAACTCGGGTTGACCGAATTCAATGTTCATGCTCATAAAACTTTGCTAATAATGTGTCCTTAGAAGACCTTTGTTGTCTTCTTAATGGGGCAGAAAGCCGTCAAGTTGTCAACTTGCAGTTCAAAGACAGTCCTTGTATGTGTGTGTATGCGTATGCTGTGAACCTTTTGTGCATGGACTGCAGCAGATGTTCAAGTTCGCAGTCAGACAGCCCCTACGCTAGTCAATGATTTTCGCTATGGGAGTGCAGGGCTCGTTACTCTTTAAATTATTTATGTTGGGTCAAGCTGCTCTGCACCTGTACGGCTGTACTATGGGGTGCTCTAGGGTTTTTTAAATAAAGGTATACCCGTTTCACGGGTATAAATTTATATCCTGCCTTCTGTTCTGATACTTACCTGTACTTGTGTATCCAGGAAGCCAACTTACAATTGAATTTCTTGCCTACAAACAATTCCTACTGTCTGCTAGAGCTGGACATTTTCATTTTCTTTCTTTCTGCATTGGAACGAGGGGATCTTCTCCAACGCAGGACAATATCACGTCCAGTTGGCCAAAATTCAGTTCTAATGTGAAATTACAAAGGCCAAGTTTAAATGGAGCCAACTTCAGACTGCTAGCTTAATTTCTTGGCATGCGCTTCACGTCCAAAGTCGCAAAAATTACAGATCAAACCCCGTCCCCCACCCCCCAACATGACTGCAGTCTCCACACATTGCAGCAAAAAACAACAAAAAAAAGATCAATACAATAAATAAAAACACTCCACTTGCAAGGGGAAAGCAAGGGGATTTGGCAGTCACAGAGGCAAAAGCCTCATCGACGACCCGAGGACCATCTCATTATTTGGAAGTGAAATATTCACATTACAAAACTCCTAACTGACAACAGAAAACTGTATCCATCTAAAAACTATTACGCATTGGATGTAGCAGATTACAACATTCCAAGAGAGCATATCAGTGGCCTACCTAGTAAAGTTGAAATATACAAAGCACGACTGGAAAGCCGCTAGTTTCAGTCGCTCACTGCAAGAAAGTAAGACCTCAAAGAAAGAAACCCAAAACTGCGGTGGCTTTAACTGCTGGTGAATTTGGTAACTGCCTTGGTGCCTTCCGACACTGCATGCTTTGCCAACTCTCCAGGAAGCGTCAACCGAACAGCTGTTTGAATTTCTCGAGAAGTGATAGTCGGCTTCTTGTTGTACCGCGCCAACCGGGACGCTTCAGAAGCAAGCTTCTCAAAAATGTCATTGATGAACGAGTTCATGATCGACATGGCTTTTGAAGAAATACCTGTGTCCGGGTGCACCTGCAGAGGTAGAGAAAATGGAGCTTTGAGAAACGGTAAATCAACCCAATTATAGAATGACGTATGAGAAAAAGCTGAAAGCAAAAGACAATATTAATAAACCAGGAAACTAACTCACTAACTCACCCATCATCAAAGTCTTTCTCACAAACTATCATTTGGACAAGAAAGTCGGGAACAGAAAGCATACCTGTTTGAGCACCTTGTAGATGTAAATCTTGTAGCTCTCGTTCACCTTCTTGGTCCCCTTCTTCTTCTTCCCCTTCGGCTTACTCTCAGAAGAATCCTTGGGCTTCTTCTCCGCAGGGGACGCTGCGGGCTTCTTCCCCGCAACCTTCTTCTCGGCCTTGCTCTTCGTAGCCTTCTGCTCGTCACTCTTCGGCGCCATCGCTACAACGCCCTTCTCCTCGTCTCCCTCCTTTCCTCTGCGTGCTCTGTGCAGAGCAAAGTATCCAATCTCTAATTACCCTCTCTTCTCTCTCTCGCTCTCCTCTCTCTCTTTCCTCTCTCCTCCTCGCTGTCTCTCACACAATTCTAAGCCA
Organism: Zygnema circumcarinatum; assembly: GCA_037447605.1. Classification (NCBI taxonomy): domain Eukaryota; kingdom Viridiplantae; phylum Streptophyta; class Zygnematophyceae; order Zygnematales; family Zygnemataceae; genus Zygnema; species Zygnema circumcarinatum. Next base: position 1,290,449 of record CM074817.1, read on the forward strand.
AATTCTTGAAAAAAAACTTTCCTGCTACGCCAGGTCCAAGCAGCGCCCCTTTATATTCCTTCTTTCACTGCAGCCGGAGACCTCTCTCTCTGCTCTGTTCTGCACTTGAGCTCAGCAAGGGACGAAATTGGTCTTCCAGGGCAAAGTTTGGAAGCTGCGCCGCAGCCAATGAGAGGCGTCGAAACGCCGACGCCGGATCGACTCAGCGACGCTCAATAGCGAATCGCGACCGTCGATCACTGTACGGACATCGCATGACCGTCCGATCTACTTTATGTCCTAAGTCTTTGGAGTGAAGGAAAGGCGCGGAGTTTGAATCCGGAAATGCCAACTTTCAAATATTTTGAAAAGGGTAGAGATGGAAAGGAGGATATAAGGAGGGGAGGCAGCCACGGCGAAGCTCAGCGGGAGCTCCACTTCTAGGTCAAGAAAGAGATAGTTTCTGTCAGTTATTTTGGCTTTCCCACTCGTTTATTGCTTCTTGAGTTTGTTTTGAGGTGTCAGACGGAGGAGACTTAAGAAGCTTTGTGACCTTAGCACTTTGAGCTATGTCTGGACGCGGAAAGGGTGGTAAGGGGCTGGGAAAGGGCGGGGCTAAGCGGCACCGAAAGGTCCTCCGTGATAACATTCAGGGTATTACCAAGCCGGCTATCCGCCGTCTTGCACGAAGAGGAGGTGTCAAGCGTATCAGCGGTCTCATTTGTAAGTATTTAAACAGGAGAATGATAAACCAGTTTTAAAGCTAAGAAATTGGATTAAATGGAACTATGCTAGTCCTGTCTAATTAAAATTGATGTTGCATGGGGCTGGACGTGCTTAATTTAGCGTCTTCAGCTCTGGAGATTATTTGACGCTTCACATCGTTTAGCAAGATATAGCTTGTTGATTTTTATCAGATCTTGACTCAGTTTTTTTTACATGATGGTGCAGATGAGGAGACCCGTGGTGTGCTGAAGGTGTTTTTGGAGAACGTCATTCGTGATGCTGTGACGTACACAGAGCACGCTCGCAGGAAAACTGTGACCGCCATGGACGTGGTGTACGCTCTCAAGCGACAAGGCAGGACTCTTTATGGATTTGGTGGTTAGAAAGAGATGTTCTCTTTTTTCCAAAATTATACCACGAGGTGTACTCAGTAGTTTTGTTGGGGTGTTTTTCACCTGATTTAGGTGTTCAGCGCGTTCATTCCTTCCGGAAGTACAGGCGTCTTGGAAGCCTTTCAATTTGTTAGACTACGTCTGCTCAAAGTGCAGTGTGAGGACGAAGTTGATCTTGTATAAACGTAGCATTATCACCGCTGAACTGTTCCAGTGCAGGGAAAGTTCAGTGGTTGCCTCATCCACTTTTAAGAACTGTCCAGCTATGGATTTTGTATATCGATGCGCAGCCATTGTGATTCAAGATAATTGAATTTGCCATTCCACTCCACTCCATGACTCTTCATTCGTGTTCCAATATGTACTTGCCTGCTGTATACTTTGACAAAGTTGCATACTTGGTAAGGGAATTCGCGAGGTATGTTGATGTTGTGCTTTTCTAGTTTTCTTTTATTGGGAAAGAGAGAAAAAGAGCGAGAGAGATGGAGAGAGAGAGGGGGGAATGGGGAAGGGGGGGGGAAGGAGTTTGGATCGCTTTGCTTTGCATGGAGTACGCAGTGCGGAGGGAGAAGCAGAGTAGGTTGTCATAGCGATGGTGCCGAAGAGTGAGCAGAAGGCGACGAAGAGCAAGGCTGAGAAGAATGGTGCTGGGAAAAACCTGTAGCGCCTCCTGCAGAGAGAAGCGAAGAGATTTTGCGACTAAGCCCAAAACGAGGGGGAATTGAGAACTGTAAAATTTACATTATGATTCTCTCTCCACAGCTTCCAAGTAACAGCTGTTGAAAACAGACTTTGTGTTGAAGGGGTGTCTTGTCGTGCATTAGCTGATTCTTCTGGTTAATGAACATCATTTTTACGTTTTTTTGCCTTTTGTTGTATACCTCTCCTTTATTTCTTCACAAATTTAGAATTTCAACAATCCTATCTTACATGTCAGACTCAAAGGTACTGAGGTATAGCTACCAAAGACCAGCAAAATGACGGCTTATTTCATTGGTCATCACATTTCTTGCACAGGAGATTGTGAAGCCATCAGCTGTCTCCATTTTAGTAGAAATGAGTATATACAATTCTCATCAATGCTTGACAATCACAAAAGTGACCGCCAGAAGGGCTAGCTGGCATTTAGTCATCCATGAAGCTGCTCATGCATATCTGAGAGGCATCTCAGTTGCTTCTCTGCAATCAAAAGAAGAGTGCCAATAAAACGGAATAAAAAAATTGATATCCTGTCTGAAAAATGGGCAACCCTTATCATAGGTTTCCCAGTACTCAATACCTATACGAAGATTTTGCAGAGTTTCCAAAGAAAGAAACGAAAAGTTCCACAAGTAGGCTTCTAGTCAATGAAAAGAAAAGACTCAAGGTCGTAAGAATTGCAAGAAAGTAGTCTCCTAACTCGAAGACCTCTTCACTGGCGGTTGAGGCCATGTGCCAAAAACCCGATCCCACAAAGTGTTGGTAATGCCGTAGCCCATGTCAGGGTGCTTGAAGTGGTGAGCGAGATGGTAGCGCCTCAGCTTGTACAAAGCAGCAAACTTAGTCGGAAAGCCAAAATGGAGCCAGAAGTGGGTAACATCGTAGCAAACGTAACCAAGCAAGGCTCCCCCATAGATGGCATAGACAGTAGGCATTGGTAGGAAGAAGGTGAAAGGCGTGACAAGGGCTGCGGAGAAAATAACGTTCATGACGGGCGGGAACACAAGGCGGTTAGGATCCTGAGGATGCTTGTGATGGCACCCATGGAGAAGGTAGTGAAGGGTGTTCCACCAATAGGTGGACGTCTGTGAATGGAACAGGAATCGATGCAGGGAATATTCCAGAAAGCTCCAAAGAAGAAGTCCAATTGCCATATGGACAGGAATAGAGCCTCCCTGCAACCATGTGAAGGACTATTATTAGGATAGAAATCCACCTTTTAATAAACATTGAGAAGAAAGACCAAAAAATCCCTCAAACATGAGGCCTGTTCCGCTACACCTTTCCTGCTTTCTGTAACCTGGAATATAATAAGCTAAATGCCAAATTGCTATTCCAAGTCAAAAAACAGCAAATCGCGAAGTGACAGTTTCTGGTTTAATATAAAAAATATCACAGGAAATTCACGATATGAGAGATATCTCAGCGTAAGTGCTCCGATGTCAGATTAAGCCAAAACTAGAGACCACTTAAAGTATTTAAGTGAATGCATTAGTTTTTTCATAGCAGCAATGTAACAACATTCAAACGCAATCAACTCAGCCTTTCAGAGCACACACAATATGAACAAAAATTCCCAACCCCAACACCTATCCCTTCCCCATTAAGTCCAGTTCATAGGAAGCAACGATGAGAAGCAGAACCTATACTTTCAGCTATGCTTCCACCCCACTCTAGTCTGAAGACTTGCGTGAATAAAAAGCAGTTAATATAATGCAAATACATAAAGAATGGGATTCAATAGTGACACCTGTCCACACATGCTCGTTGATTCTTAAAGCAAAAACAAAGGCGCATTTTTTCCAGGCACAAACACTAGAAGCAATCCTTTGAACTTCAGCATCGCAAAGAATCGAGGGAAGGAAAGGAGCACTAATCAAAGCCGCATACAAAACACATAAGACAAGAATTAAAAAACTCGGGAAAAAAAATTATAAAAAATTACCTCTATTCCCCCCTTCAACGCCTGTGTCTCCGCATAGACCACCACGGGAAGCCAGATAAGCGGAATCATCCACCAATACGTGTTAGTGAACATCTCCATCAGGTCACTTTCGAACAGCCGCGGCCCTTTCTTGCTCACAATCGGATCGTGCACCCACGCATCGTACCGGTCACCGAGATGCCCTACTTGGAATACCAGTGGCTTATTCAAGTCCACTTGGAACAGCCCCGCAGGCTCACTCTTCTCCCTCTCCTCTCCGCCCACTTTCTTCCCACTCTTTCCTACCTCCGCTGCAGCCTTTTCATACTCATCTGCAGCTGAAGCAGACTTCGGAACATCCATCGTGAAGGGATCCTCCGCGTGAGGCGGCATATTGACTTCGCAAATATGTCAAGAATAAGCTGTAGATGTCAGATGTACTTCCAAATACTTCTGTAAAATAGTCAATTCTCCCTCCAAGAGGCGAGAGCTGGCTCCCTCCTCACCTTCCAAGCAAACCCTAAAATTGGACCTCAGCCGTCTGCAGGGCCCTCCCTGCAAGAGTCGCTGCTCAAAATTTGAAGGGCCAGTGCCAGTCAGAGCCAGCCAACGTCGCAGAAATAATGTTTTCGGGTCGCGGGCGGCGGTGCCGGGGCGGCGGGCCGACAAAAAAAAATAATTTCGAGGCGGCGGACGCGCGCGAGCGTGCGAATGCGACGTGCCATTGGTCCGTGCGCCGGAAAAAAAATGGCTGCCCGCGGTTCACGGTCAGTAATTGCATCGTACGGCACGAGGGACGGAGGCGGTTGATTGGCGGATCTTTGCTGAGGCTGCGCCCGGAAAAAAAAAGATGCGGATTCTCGCGAGCTACGTGGCCTCGCGATTCTGCCGAGGCGTGTCGCGGTCGCGAAAACGGACAAAAATTTGAAATGGCCGTACGGTACGGGTCTGACTTTCTTAATAAGTGCGCGACCGTACTTTATCGAGGTCTGGACAAGGGCCACTTTTGTCCGTTTTGAGCTTCTATTGGATGTAATAAAGTCTCATTTGATAAACACACTTTATCGAGATGTGGAAAAGGGGCATTTTCCTTGAACCACAGGTCCTAGAAAGAAGACGACACGTGTACACATTTGTATACGTGGCGTGTCTTCATTGGTTGTGTGCTAGCAATTTGAAAAAAGTTCTGACTTTATTGAGTGGTCGAACAAAAAAGGCGGCCGTGTGCCACCTACCAACCAGAAAAATCAGATCTCCGTACAATTTCTGACGGAACTGCCCGCAGTGTCCAACATGGAAACGGCTCTGTCGGCGGATAGCGGTTGGCTGGCGGTAGAATCCGACCAGTGGAAGGCCCGAATGGGGAAAAACTGGGAACAGCTTTTCTATGCACAGAACGCATATTCACATGCTGATGTTAAATCCACAAAATTAGTTTCTGTAAACTTCGAAACTGTAGATCTTTGTACACATAATATGTGAATTCACATGGTGATCCTAAATCGCAGAAATTACTTTTTCTAACTGGAAAACTGAGGACTCAGAAAATTCACAAATTAACGGGAAATAAAGTTTCTTACGGAACTAGAGTGAATTACTGACATAGAACCTAAGTTAGGGTTTGATAGACGAAGCTGAACTTGCAGTATTCTGAAGGAGGAGACTGCGCTTGGCGGAGGAGTCAGGATAGCTCCGGCCATGGCTGCCTGCCATCTTTCTGCCGCTCTCCATGGCTGCTTCCGCCGCCTCCTGCTGCGGTTCTGAGTGCGAGAGCTTCGGCTGAAGGGCTCATGCGCTTCGCTGTGGCTGTTGGGTCAAAGGTGGCTGGCTCCCTTGCAGTGCGCGCTTGCCCGTTTCTGCCAGAGATTAGGGCGGAATTGAGGCTTACATCTCAATTTGAGCAGAAGATTCTTGAGTAGAAAGGATTTGGCCAATATTCTCTGATATATAGCGTGAACTTCACACTGTTTATTGTGGCTTATTGCTACATATCTTGTTAGTGGATGCTTGGAATGAGTCGAGAAGGGCAACCTGCGGCGTGTGGTTTCCTTTATACCATGCGGATTGGAACAAGAAGATGAAGAAGAGATCCTATGGCCGTAAGAGTTTGCGAAGAAGATCTGCTGAATGGTGGAACGAGAGTAGATGCTTAGTGTCGAAGGCTGTAAGAAGGATGAAGCCATTGGTGATGTAGCAGACAGGCAGCACACCTGAGCTGCCTTTGTTCTTGCAATTCCTTCGCTGGATGGAATCTTATGTTCGTTAGGTTATAAGGTCGAGCTGAGGATGTTGTACTTCGGGGGGCATGCTCAGAGCTGAACTTGGAATTTGGAAAAGTTGCAGCTTCTCGAGCTGAAGATGTATTTCAGATTAGAGCTCCACAAAGTCTGAGTATGAGTCCGATAGGAAGGTATTGTACCATCAAAAAACACAATTTCCACCTGCAACGCTGTTTTTCTACAACAGCTCTTGCTGAGTAACTTTTTTAAGTTGTTATGTCCTAGTTTCGAACAAAAATCCGGAGGTTTTCACAATTTCGGTACTAAGATTGTTGCACTACTATAGAGCCACTTGTCACTTCTGCTTCGCATAGTGCTTCTAAGCTGCGGCTTGCAAGAGAACGAGAATTCCGAACCGTTGTCCAGCCATGGCGTGGTGGAGGCTCTTGCATAAGCCTTGTACGGGGCATACATGGAAGCTGTTTCTGATAGTTTTTCCAATTCTGCTACGAGCCCTCTATGGCCGACCTCTGGTCATGCCTATGCTGGTCGGAACTTTGGATGATCGTATACTGCTCTCATATGCAGTTATTGTTATACTGGCTGTCGGGATAGAATTGCTTCTGGCTTTTTGGCCTGATAACCCATGGGGAGAGGATGCCGGAGGTCCAGAGTTGGGCTTTGATATACCTGACAACGCCTGCTACTTTTGCATTCGCCAAACTGCGACGTCGAAGTGTGGGGGATGCAGGTGCGTTTCAAAGCGACCTCGTGTTTCTGTGTTTCTGTGTGTATGAATCACTTTGCCTTGTTTGCTCCATCTTGAAGTCTATTAAGGATCTAGGTTTGAGAAATAAATTATTTTCAGTGTCAGTTTTAGAACTTTGTGTTGTTTGTCTCGTGCACTTGTGACAAGCCATGCTCGTCTAAGCCCATTCTGGGCACACATATTTTATTTCATGTTGATCATACTTCCCTTCTCTTCTGTCCGTTTTTATGTCGTTTTAACCTTGTCGTCATTTTGTGACTTCCCTTTTGCAGGTTGGTTTATTACTGCGGCCGTTTCTGCCAAATGCAAGCTTGGCGAAAACATAGGCATGTATGTGGAGCTGCGACTGCAGCCTCTCAACGAATTCAGCGGTCCTCTCAGTCGATATCTCCATCTCAATGGCGCGCTCTCCAGGAATACAGTGACCACGTGAAGAGCCTTCTAGTAGTTCACGGAGTCATCCCAGCAACTCCCACCTTGGCAGCGCAAATCCTTTGTCACATTGGAGCATATGTGAGAGAGCATCCTGGTCTTGTATGCCAAGAAGTTGCAGACAGTGCATGGGCGGCAGCCATCAGCATGCGGAATGATGGAGCTCCTGATAGACTACACATGGCATGGGCTTGGGGCTTCCTTGAGGCGACTGTCGAATCTGGGAGTGCAGACGCGTTCCTTGCAGCCCTTGGAATGGGGAACGGAAGGAATGGGAGAGAGGCGGACCTTGCAAGAGTGAACAGATGGATGAGAAGGGGTCTCTGCCAGGCCCTCCTCATGCTCAACAGGCGGCAGGAGGTGGGAGCCTTCCTGAGGTCAGCCCCTCGAGTGGCAGTCGCCTGAAGTCTCTTCTTTTTTTAACTGCTTCCTCCGATGGATGGTATGGGGGCTTTACTCCTTTTGTCTTTTGGCTTTTTAGGGCTGCTTGAAATAGCATTCACAGCCCAAGAAATGGCTTATGGCAGCTGTAATATGCCAATCGTCGAGAGTGTGTAGGGCCACTTTGGAGCGGCGTGAGATGATATATGATGTGGATGGTTCCATTTTCCTTTGTAGGGTAATCAGTAGGCGTAGGGAGAGAGAGAGAGTGGAAGAGACGGCTGCGGCTTCCAGGAGAGGACTAGGCAATACTAGTCTTTGATGTACTTTAGTCACACACACTGGATTGGTCGACCGTTCACTGTGCTTTAATTACTGCGGTAGAGAAGAGAGGAAAAGAGAGAGTAGAGGCATTGTTGTTGTGAGGGTGTGGGCTGAGAGAGAGTAGTGATCGTTGTGAAGATATGGTATGAAGATGTTGCTGATGGTAAACCAAGTGGTTGAGAGCAGAGGGGGGGTTGTAGGGGGAGAGAGACATCAAAAGGGACGATTTTTTGCAAGTTGTAGGCACTCTTTTTCTGGCAGACGCTGGTGTGGGTGTAAGGCTTCAATATGATGAAAAAAATAACATCTCCGGTTCTTCTTCAGTAGAATCTTCATAAGTGAGAAGCTAGATTCATGGGCCAACTGTTCTGATGATTAGAAAAACTTCGTATCTCCCCTCTCCCCTCTCTCCTCTCCCCTCTCCCCTCTCCCCTCTCCC
>CM074817.1:1298742-1336184 GCA_037447605.1 Zygnema circumcarinatum
CCCTCCTCCCCGTTACCCTCTCCGCCCTCGCCCTCGCCTTCCCCTCCCTATCCTGTTGCCGATAAAGTTGTTGTCCGTGCAGCAACCATCATTCACTTTCAAATCGAAATCCGCCAAAGTGTACACAGCACGCATTGTGTTTCTCTTTAAATAAAAACTAGGTGAAAAGCCAGGCTGAAATCATAAACAACTGACTAAACGAGCACATGAAGATCCACGAAACCGCTGACAGCATGCTAATCAATAGCCAAAATCAACTTTCAAATTTGGTTAAGTCTCAATTTCACTTCCAATTTGAGGTTACATAGTTCCACAGCCGCAGGCCTACTACCTCACCTTCTGCTTTGGCAGTCTCAGCCCGGGACGAGCCTTCACAGGCGCCAGTCTCTTCACCTTTTCCGCGTCAAAATTCATCGTGAGAAGAGTGAGCACAAGCGCAACGAAAAATATGGGGTACAAATCAGGCTCAAATGAATCCTCTCCACTATCAAATGCTTGCCAGAGGCCCTCCTTGTAGAGCCCCCATCCAATGAGAAGGAGGCCCAGCAGACCGAGCCGCCCAGCCTTCCACAAAGCTTGCAGGGCTCCACCAACCACGAAGTAGCTCCCCGCCATCACCTGCAGAGCGATAGTCTTCCAAGTTTCAGGTGCAAAGCAACACTTTGGGGGATGCGCAAGATGGGCAACAAAAGCAGAAGTACACGAGCGTCTGGAAGACAAGCAGCAGCTTCTCTCCTGAAATTGTGTATTTGAGCAGTATGCACTGCCAATTTCAATTTCAAAATGAGAGGAACGAGTCGTGCATAATCCTAAACAAGGGCATTCCCCCTTTCGCCAAAAGCCGCCTTTTCCAAAAAGAGGTTTCCTGGCCATACCTCAAGCCTGTACTTCGGTATGTATGTGGTGTTCTCGTTGATGACTTGATCAATCTTGTAGTCGACCAACAGTGTGTCCCAGTTAGGGGCGTCAAACGGCGTGTTCTCAATGGTCGAGTTCCACAACCTATGCATAAGGGCACCTGGGTAAAGGGCACCCTTCAAAGCAGAAGCTGGAAGCGGGAATCCAGCTGCTAATTGGCCCATCATGACCTCCAAAGGCGCTGTACATATGCCAGTGCGACATTGTGTTCTGCACATCACAAAACTCTCAACCGGTCAATTCCTAGCCTCCTTTCTCTCAATTTCTCACACATTCTCACTTTCTCGCTCATGTTTCTCTTTTATGAACACATTATTTGTACGCAAGAATGCAAATACAGGGATGTCCGCAGGCAAAACTGACTGAAGAAACCATGAACCACTCACTCACGTGGACAAGCTAAGAGCTCTGCAATTTGGCAGAGCCTCACTTATAACGATATGATAATAAGATAATGGATAATGGATAATGGCAAGCGGTTCCAAACCATCGTTCTTAAAGCAGGAAATATAAATCACAAACAAAACGTGCGGAGGCAACAGTTCAAATTATGTGCCATTTAGGACCAGCATCGCACCCTTCACAGTATGAACTTGTAAGTCAACAGATGCCTCAAGTCGCTGCCCTTAAGGGAGACTAATGCTACTGACGTCCTCACTGTACAAAACCTTTTCACTCATTTCAGAGGAGACTAGCAATGAGCAGCAAGGCGAGCCTCTTCATTCTGCTGCTTTTTGAGAATCCTCCAACATCATCGGGGACAACGATGATAACACGGGGATCAACCTACCTGAATAAGGGAACCTGAAAGAGAATAATTAAAAAAATGGTCTGTGCTGCTCGGGCTTGTATCCATGGAGGTGTTAAACCCATTGTAACCGTTTTCAATTGAACTCTAAGCGCTGGCGTAATTATCTGCAGTCCAAGTCCAAAAAAACAATAAGTAAAACGCCTGACAGCCACTCAGAAGCCAGCCATAGAGTCATAGACATGCAACTTCTTTGTCCAGCCACTCATCCGTTCGTTTCAATAGGAATTATACTCACAGCCAAACAGATTCACAGAAATACGGGGACATTGAAAGAAACCATTCCCTTCTCCCTTTCACTCTTTCTACAAACTCCCTTTCACTCTCTCCTCGTGTCATGTGCATGTGCTTGCTGAGCACATTAAATGTTTGTCTCTTAATGCAACATGCTGTAGTTCTACGAAGATTGTGACTGCCTCTCAGTCAGACGAAATTAAATTCAAAATCATATATCATAATTCAAAAACCCATCTTATTACGACATCATTGTTGAAAAAATTGGAGCTCCTTTCTTTTTGGCAATTGCAAAAGGAGCGCCCGTACAGCCTATTCTTCGGAGGCTCGGCAAAAACAAGAGCCACACCTCATACTCCAAGGTCAGTCCTTGCAGCCTTTCATCGTTACAACTCTTCAATCCGAACAGTGAAATTGTGCACTGTAAGGAGAGTGACTGCCACTCAATGCCTAGATGAGGTTCAGTAGTTTCCACATGGGCTTCATTTCTAGAAGGAAGTTTGCAACAAAGACCTAATGAAAAACTGATTAGCGCAGGACTCTATACTTGCATTGCTCGTTGCGAGTTTTCTTTTAGACTGCGTACTGAAAATTGCCTATTGAACCTTAGAACTACGCCCTCTCCGGTTCTTACGAGCGCAATAGGAACAGCAGTCGAGATTCACTCAACGATTGAACATGAAAGCGAAGCCGTGCATTATATGCTCGGCCCTCAGATCGGAACTAGAGGGAGGGAGCGCGTGCAAGAGAGAGAGAGAGAGAGAGAGAGAGAGAGAGAGAGAGAGAGAGAGAGAGAGAGAGAGAGAGGGAGAGAGGAAGTGAAAGCGTAAGACCAAGGGAGGCGCGAGAGAGGTAAGATTGTAAGAATCGGCTCACATTAATTCGACAGACGATTCAAGAAACGTTTCTTCAGATGCAGAGTTCTCCAAACGCCCTCATAAATTATTCTACTGAGCAATTCTGTCGAGAGAGAGAGAAAGAGAGAGAGAGAGAGGGGTCAGAAGCTCCAAGTCAATACATTTCACTGCAACTTTCCTTGCAAGTTTCCAAGAAAAACAACAATAGCGTACCTTGACCCTCGTAGGGTTTTGAGTTTTCGGAGATTTCGCTCACGTTCTGCCTCTGACGAGTGTGGCCTCTTTTTTTCCTTCTTCTTTGCAGCCTTCAGCGTTCAGCTTTCAGCCGTCAAGCCTTCAGCCTTCAGCCTTCAGCCTTCAGCCAGTTGTCGTTTGGGCAATTTCAGACTTTCAGGGTCGGAATCCATCGAGGTTTTTTTTTACGGGAACGGCATGAGCCAATCACAGAGTGCCACGTTGACACCTGTGCCTACGTGGCGCGTTTTATTGGTGCGGTCATTGAATGATGTGAAAATAAATGGAGAAGTGGAAACCCGTCTTCGCTTTCCGAAATTGCTTGAAACCGTACGGGTCTGTGTGGATTTTCACGCTCATGTCGTACTGTGCCGTACGGTGTGGAAGTCCGTTACTAACTTACCTTGTAGTGCAAGTTTACGAGATTCATGCTTTCGCAAATTCACACCTTCACGATTCATACTTTTGCAAATTCGGATTCCATATCCAGAAGCTGCCGACAGCCGTGTTAGCTCGTGACCGTGTGATTGCGGAATATTGCGGCGATGCACTCGCTGAGGCTGAGGTTCCATTGGCACTTTTAGTGTCAGGCGAAGTCTTTTGAGGAATGGTTATCGGTTTAATGGTCAGCACCGTCAACAATCGACACATTCATACTCACACGAAGCAATATGCCACAAGCCTTCTCCTTTTTTTTCTTTTATTATTCTGATAAAGATAGAAACCAATTTGTATATTAATACATAGACATTGAAATGATAGAATGTGTCATGAAATCCTGCATTGATGTCGTGCTGTCAAGCACGCTGATAGCACACCAAAGAAGTCGAATCAGGTTCGAGTACGTTGAAAACTCAGGCTGCTGAAATGAGCTAAACTGATAATATAGCTCATTTCAGCTTCAAGAAAAAGAGATGGATGTTGACATGAAATTACGTGTTTTGAACAGAGTCAAAAGAAGCACATGCCTTTCTTTCTTCCATGCTGCAATAATCGTCCGAGTGTCTACTCACTCTGCTGATTATCAATAGCGGAAATAAGAAACTAGGTTTCTGCAGGTGCTGGGAATACAGGACTTTCTAGATAAGCACAACGTGGAGCACATCAAGCACACAGAAAACTAATAAGCACATCATGTATAACCAAATGCCTCGGGTAAGCACATGGTGCAAGTACTCCAACAGTAGACGTTTAAAATAGGGAACAAGAGAAATGAAATAGAGAAAGTAAGTTCAGTTATCCTGAATCACACTGGCTGCGCATCTATATAATTCAAAAGGTACAAAATCCATAAGTGGACTGTTCTTAACAATGGATGAGGCAAACACTGAATTTTTCCTACGCTGGTGCAGTTCAGCGGTGATGACGCTACGTTTATACAAAGATCCACTTCGTCCTCGCACTGCATTTGATCAGACGCAATCTAGCGAATTGAAAGGCTTCCTAGAGGCCTATGCTTCCGAAAGGAATGGACGCGCTTGACAAATTATTGATTGTAACATCTAGCTTTTGGTGAAAAGCACCCCCGGCAACTACTGAATACACCCCTTAGTACAGTTTCAGGAAAAGAAAGAAAAAAAAAGGGGGGGGCGTCTCTTTCTAACCACCGAAACCGTAAAGTGTTCTTCCCTGTCGCTTGAGAGCGTACACCACGTCCATGGCGGTCACAGTCTTTCTGCGAGCATGCTCTGTGTACGTGACAGCATCACGAATGACGTTCTCCAAAAACACCTTCAGCACACCACGGGTCTCTTCATCTGCAAAAGCACAAGAACAAAAAACAAGGGGTCAAAACATTGAACAATCATCGACGACTGGCATAAAATCAATACCAAATTCCAAGCAATATAATATCTTTACCGAGCCCTCAACGTTCATCAGAACTGGTATATGCTTCAAATGTTTTGAAATGCCCTGATTAATGAAGTTCAACATAGTGTTCGAGAACTCACAGATGAGGCCACTGATACGCTTGACACCTCCTCTTCGCGCCAGACGACGGATGGCCGGCTTGGTAATACCTTGAATGTTATCACGGAGGACTTTCCGATGTCGCTTAGCCCCGCCCTTTCCCAGCCCCTTACCGCCCTTGCCGCGTCCTGACATGACGAAAAAAGGCTACAATCTCACAGCTCAGCCAGAAAAAGTAACACTCCGTCCCCTTCCAACAGCCGTCAGGAAACCCTAAAATTCAGAATTGCTAGAAATACCAAGCTCAAGCACTTCCCTTGTGCTCCTGCACCTCCTGCTCGGCCTTTTATCCTCTCCTCCGTCTCTCCCTCCCCCCACCCTCCCTTTGAGACCAAACCGGCGTCGAAACCACGAGGAAGCCCTGCGCCTGTGCTTTTCAAAGAGTACGGACATCTGAACGGCTGCGATTAATTAAAAAATAATCGACGGTTCTCGTTTACCAAATTGAAAGGCGCCGAGTCGATCCGCGGTCGCCGTTTCGGGGCCTCTCATTGGCCGCGAGGCGACTTTCAAAATTGCGCCGACCAGGGGAGTTTGGAGCTGGTTGTTCGCAGCCCACTTTTGGGTCACTCTGCAGAGAGGGGTCTCCGGCTGCAGTGAAGGAATATAAAGCGGGGCTGCTTGGAGCTGGCGTGGTAGGAAGGCCTTTTTCCAAGTAGTCGTCTAAGGATTGCGAGAGAGACAGAGAGAGAGAGAGAGAGTGGGAAAGAGAGAGAGAGAAGGTGATTAGAGATTGGATACTTTGCTTTGCAGAGAGTACGCAGAGGAAAGGAGGGAGAAGAGGAGAAGGGCGTTGTAGCGATGGCGCCGAAGAGTGACGAGCAGAAAGCTACAAAGAGCAAGGCTGAGAAGAAGGTTGCGGGGAAGAAGCCAGCAGCGTCCCCTGCGGAGAAGAAGCCCAAGGATTCTTCTGAGAGTAAGCCGAAGGGGAAGAAGAAGAAGGGGACCAAGAAGGTGAACGAGAGCTACAAGATTTACATCTACAAGGTGCTCAAACAGGTAAGCTTTCTCTTCCCAAATATCTTGTCCAAATGATAGTTGGTGAGAAAGACTGGGTGAGTTAGTGAGTTAGTTTCCTGGTTTATTAACATCGTCTTTTGCTTTCAGCTTTTTTTCATACGTCATTCTGTAATTGGGTTGATTTACCGTTTCTCAAAGCTCCATTTTCTCTACCTCTGCAGGTGCACCCGGACACTGGTATTTCTTCAAAAGCCATGTCGATCATGAACTCATTCATCAATGACATTTTTGAGAAGCTTGCTTCTGAAGCGTCCCGGTTGGCGCGGTACAACAAGAAGCCGACCATCACTTCTCGAGAAATTCAAACAGCTGTTCGGTTGACGCTTCCTGGAGAGTTGGCGAAGCATGCAGTGTCGGAAGGCACCAAGGCTGTCACCAAATTCACTAGCAGTTAATTTTCTTTGATCATATTCTTTATCTTCATTTCTCTCCTTAGTGAGCGACTGAGATCAGGGTCGCCTGGTTTGGGTCGAATCACATTGTAAATTTCAATACTAGTGGTAGGGTCTGTTGCAACTCCGCTCTGGCAATGCTATCCGCTGCTGTAATCTGTTCAAACTCAGGCGTGATAGTGTTAAAAAAGTTTTGGAATAAGCTTGTCCACTCTCAGGATTATGTGAAAAAAATGACTTTCACTTTCATCCTACCATTGCTTGGTTCTTTTAGTTTTCTTCTCTATTGGTTGTGACAACTTGTTCCTGTTGATACTTTCAGTTTGCGTACATCGTCAGCTGTTGATTTGCATACGACCAAGACCAAGACCAAGTGTTGAAAGAAACGATTAACATTTTAGAGAGCACCTCAATCTACACTCAATGGACCTCTGCAAGATTCTCTCTATTTATAGTTCCTTGAGGGAACCTTGTTAATGATGGCAAATGGTTATGTGTGATTCCTGGCTTGTTCTTACTTCAAAGACAGTCAATAGATAAAATTGCATTGTACTCTTTGATGGGAGTAGAGCAGCAGTAATCCTATGAATACGAGTGAATTTTGTTGAGGCACAGGCAGGAGAGATTTTTTTGTTTTTGTTTTTGGAATCAACCTTACTACAAAATTGGTCACTGAAAAAAAAATTGTTTATGCTTGCTCAACAAATCATTCAAACGAATTGGATCATTTCTTCCTGTTAACCACTGGATAAAATAGTAAGACACTTTCCCCTTACAAGTTTGCGCCCATCTAAGTCTCCATCTAACAGCCAACTATAATTTTGTGACTCTTCTAGAAAATAATGCCAAAAAATTCTCCGAGAAGTGAAGCTTTTTCTCATTCGCTTAGGAGAGAAGAAGACAACTCTCCCATAGACAAAATTTGCTGCTTTTATGCCAGCGAATCAATCAAATCGTATAACCTTAACCTCCTTCACGTGCAGCTCCCGCAAACTGACTCCTATATACTCTACGCTCTTCTTCAAATGACAAAATTGAATCGTTTTGCACCTGGGGTTTACATTGTAGCCTTTGCTGCAGGAGCTTCATCGCCCCCTCTCAGGGTAAAAGGATATCGCTTAAGGAAATAGACAATTTCAGAGTACGTGCTGATGATGCCATGAATGGCACCGGTGGGACGAGATCTCCAGTTTGCAATGAGAAGCCGTGACACAGCAACCTCAGATTCAAACGAGTTCTTGTTGTACTTGCATTCGTTCACAAAGAAGCGACCAAGATAGTTGGAAAATTCAACGGCTTTCTGCATCAATGAATTCCAGGGTCGAGAATGAAACGGTCAGTAACTCAGAAAACTTAGGCGTCAAAAAAAAATTCAATCAAATTCTTTCAGCTTGCCTCACATCCAAACCAATAAAGGCCAGTAATCTTGTCTGTCTCTTCTGCAAACTCAAAGGCGAACAGAGCTTTTCCCTTCCCCCTCGCTCCCTCTCCCTTCCTCACCCCTCCCTCTCTCCCCTCCCCTTTCACTCTCTCCTCCCCCTTACACTCTCGCTCTCCTCCCCTCCCCCTCCTCCCCACCGTCAACCCTCCCCTCCTCCCCCGTTCTGCTCCTTGCTTTTTGTCTTTCCCTCCCTCAATTCCCCGCTCTCTCCTCCCTTCCCCCCCACTCCCCGCATCTGTCTCGCGACTCACCTCAGAATGGGACATGGTGTACTTGAGACTCCATTCCCACGGCGCCTATTAGCAAGAAAGAAAAGGAAAGCAAAGTTAGTGGCACGTTCTTGA
The DNA here is from genome assembly GCA_037447605.1 of Zygnema circumcarinatum. Taxonomy (NCBI): domain Eukaryota; kingdom Viridiplantae; phylum Streptophyta; class Zygnematophyceae; order Zygnematales; family Zygnemataceae; genus Zygnema; species Zygnema circumcarinatum. The sequence goes on from CM074817.1 coordinate 1,306,962, forward strand.
ACAAAGTTTTTATCTTGTACGCGAGAGTAGTCACCCTTATGAGGGGTTCCCCTTGCCTCTTTGATGACCTTCAAGTAGGCTGTAAGAGATATTGATCTACATTGCTATGTAGTCTATTGTCTCCCCTTCGCATTCCTAACGTCCATCATTATTCTTTTCATACTTAAACCAAGGACATGCGAAGTAGGAGGAATGTGACCTTTACCCAACTTAATGTCCTTTCAATATAATCAACTTCTAAAGTGCAACGCTAGTGTTGCTGTTTTGAAATGTAGAGCAGCATTGAAGAGGCTGCAGCTCATTATGCATCTTTGGAAACTATTGCAGCAAAATAAGCATTTCTGCTTACGCCGGCATTTCTTAAACTGATATTTGGCAGCTTCACAAGCTGCAGCCTCGAGACAAGTTGAAAGCATTCACATCCGTCCTGTAACGGCACTCTGCATCTGCTGAGATCATCCAGTCTTAGTTTATCTTCCAGATAAATGGCATACCTTCTCCGGGTGCCATTGTACGCCATAGAAGGGGTACTCCCATCCCTCCACAGTGGAGACAAAGAGCTTGCCGTCGCGATCCGCATCAATGGAGAGTACTTTCAGAAATGATTGGACACGAGACTGTTCAAAATTATTAGGATGAATCCCGAGGCCATGATTATTGAAGGCCAGGTGACCCAATGGAGAGGCCACTTCTTTGAAGAGCTCATAACTCATTCCTCCAAAAAGACGGCTCATCCATCCCGACATCGTCAACTCTAAGTTGATTCCGAAATTTTCTGCATCGACTTCTTCCAAGAGGGTGGCATTGACGTCTCCTGCAAAAAGCTGTGGCAAGTGGAAAGAACGGGTAAGAGAACGGGTAAGATTCCAGACAAATCCCAACACTTAGTCTCAATAAGCTGTGCTTTCTCAACGAATATTTATGAAGTTTACGTTTCATTTTCAAAAGAGCTATTAGATGAGACGTGGTGCTGCTGCTTGCTTACCTGCGCCATCCTCTCAAAACCGAGGCAGGTGCCCCACATGGGATAGTAATTTCCCGCTTGATTGTCGGCCAAAACATGCTTAAAAATGTGCTCTGTGGTCGTAAGATATTTTGAGCCCTCTGGATCCGTCACCTCCGGGTTGAAATCCACAAGACCTCCAGTCCAAAGAACGCCATTGATTCTGCATAAACTCGAAGAAGTAGTCAGTCCACAGTTCTACGTTTTATGTATTTCGATGAAAGAAAGACTTCCAGTGTCTATAAAGTGCTTCAATACGAGTCAAAAGAAAGAGCGTGGATCAATAGAAGCTTCTGCAACATAGTTTCGTGGATAAAATCAAGATCACCAAGCAAATCAATACTTCCAAAGTAGCCTGAAGGTGAACGACAAGCTCTGACCTATAGATTTGTAAACTCTGCAAGCCAGTAATAGAAGTCACCATTTCACTGCAAATAGAGCAAGTACTCGCATCTCACTCATACCTCTTGAGAAGATATTCGAGTTCATCCGGCGTGGAGTCGTATAAAATAGGCACCGCCCGCGCCCCTCCCGCCTCAATCCACCGTACGTAAGAGGTAGCGAAGCTTGAATTCCCAAATATCTTCTGTCGCGCGACTGTTACAGGGAGAGTAAGGACGCCAATAATCGGCGTCTCAGTAAAAATATTCGCCGGCCTGCGGTAGATATTTTCAATAACCTTCCGCTCCTTTAGATACTCCGATGGCACCGCCGCTCTCCCCGCCGCAACCATCAGCAGCAGGCTGCTCACCAACCCTAGAAAATTCACAGAAGCCATATCTCCTCCTCCTGCTGTTGGTGCTCTTCTCACTGCAGTTCTTGAAACAAAATTTTGAAGGTTCCAATGCTGTTCCTGAAATCCAAGATCCAGGAAGAGAGAGATAGGAATGATCCGGTTCAAAATGCAGTAAATCTACGCTCCACAGGCTTCTGCTCTTTCAAACACGAGCCTTAAGTTTCTTCCAAAAGCTCCTTCAGGAATTTATACCCCCCTATACTCCTCCTCCACCTCCACCTCCTCCTCCTGTTCCTCCAAAAGAGCCTGAATTTCCAAATGACCTGCAGGGATTTTATCTCTCCGTCAGCTCCTCCTCCTCACCCTCCTGCAGGGCCGGCCGATTTCAAGGCGCTAGGAAATGGTCCGCTTCCAAAGCGGACTGTGAAGTAGAGCCGACCCGAGCCGAGCAGGGCAGCCCCCTTATAGCGGCGGTTGCCGGCCGGCTGCTGCATGGGCCGGGGCCGTGTACCGGCCCCAGCCCGTACAACAAGGCTGCAAGTACATGTACGGCTGTACGAAATTCATCCGTACGTGTTGTTGCGTGCAATGCCCGCGTTTTGTCGGTCGGTGGAAGGCGGCGCCTGGACGTGGGTCAAACGCCACGTGGCAGGAAATGAGGGGTGGTAGATTAGCCGACAAAGGAGCCGTACGGTCACGGAGATGGAGTCGGGGATCTTTAGGGCTTGCCAGTACGGCTTTCCAAATCTTCAAAATAGGTCATAGGTGGAATCGTATAAAAAACTAGTACATTTGTTCCAGGATATATCATGTTAAACCAGGGAAAAACGTACTGGTTTTTTAAAAATACCCTTACTCGTGTTTCAAGATTGAGAAACAAATCTTGAAAAAGTTACTAGGAAAAGTATAGACCAGAATTAGTATAGTATATAATATCAAACAGGGGACCATGAGTACTAGTTTCGAGAAAACTCCCAACCCCGCGCTTATTTTTTTTTCCTTCCAAGATTGAAAAGCCCTGTGGTCAATTTAGAAGCTCACAATTACCAAACAACCACCTGCCACGTGGCAGGCTCTGGTTGGATCTACCTTCAGTAACCCTTTCAGACGTTTCTTGGAGGCCCCCTCGGACCGGGGACGGCCAGGGGGGATGAATCTCGTCCCACGCAGTTATGTGACGTCGTTCACTTAACAGTCCCGTGTTTCCGTGCATGTTCAAAGCTGTACCTTTTTGTCCCCTTCTGCGGCTTGCGTCAGCCGGTCCAGCCGCCAAAAAATTGCGGCGCCGCTTACCGTACAGTTTCGTCCCTTTCAAGAAGTTTCGGCACTCAGAATCCACAGTCTAAAAAATGTTATTTTTTCCCTTTTTTTTTTCTCAGGGTGGTAGGACGCAACATTTTTAGCGTGTTCCCATGTCAAGTCTGGACCAACCACAGACTGCCACGTCATAGTCATGCGAACCTAAAAAATGCCACGTCGACCTCCACCTCAGTCCCTCTAACCAATAACATGTCGCCATGTGGCATTTCACTGTCCCACGTGGCTCGCCACGGCTAGCGTCGGCGGCGGCCGCCGCCTATTTGCCGTGATTCCCGTGAACCGCGACCGCGACCGGCGGTCACCGCGGCCAATGTTCATTTGCCACGTGGCAGTAGTACCTCGCGTGGCCTGTTTGGTAGACGAGCATCCTCCAACCGCAAGTCTCCACGTGTACATTTGTGTGCACGTGACGTGCTTTTATTGGCTAAAATCTCCCAAATAGGATGTCGAACTGGATTCGCGTTTCTATGTATATGACGAAGTTGTGGAACTGCGGCTGCATGGAGCGCCTACACGTGCAGGACTGGGACTGTGGAACCCGAGGGAGTTTTTCAAAGGCTTGTCCTGCAGCACTTCTTTGCATTTGCTGCTTTATCTGAGCTTAATCATATAAAAAAGCTGCAGAATATATCTGCTATATGCGAGCAGGCGAAAGCATAACATCACATATTCTGCATCCTTCTACTGTGTGGCGCACAACATTGTTAGCTTTCCGCCCTCCTAGGCCTTGTAAGCTGCTTATCAGCAAGTCCAAACTTTAGGGTTTCAGTTAGCTGCAGAGGGGAGCTTGCTCTCTTACACAGCCGCATTGAGGAGCCATGGCCGCTGCAACTGCTTTTGGAACGAGTGCAGGCGCACGTTTCACTAATGCAGGACGAGGGAGTGCGGCGGTGGGAGAGCGTAGCCTGCTCTCACCTTTCTTGGGATGCCAGGTGATGTTTTTGTTGCTCGTTCTTTCTTTTCCTTTCATTTTACTCCCACGTTCCTACGTTTCTGCTATGTTTTGAGTCTGCCTGCGCTCAATTTTGCGTCAATGTTGGCAGTCATGTTATGAAGGGGCGTCCTTGTCCTTGTGACTGGAAGTGTGTTATCTGATTGAGAGAATTTTTTCTGGCGGCAGAAAGGAAAAGGAAAAAAACGAGGTTCGAAGGAAATTGTCTGTTATTTCTGCTTAGCGTTTTGTGTAAAACCTTTTCAGTTGTTGTCTGTGGACATTTTTTCCAGTACATACGCTCTAATCTTAGAGTCGTTCTTTTCAGGATTGCTTCGATGCTACGACTGTGTGTAAAACTTGAAACTGAAATTGAAAATTCAAGTTTTCTCTAAGGCAGCTGTCATGTTGGAGCCATTTCACGCTTTTACGTGTCCAGCCTAAGTTCTAAATTTCGCCTTTTTGCTGAAAATATATAATGAAACGTTCGGTTTTTAAGTCTACCCAACCAATTTCTTACGCTGAATAGAAGATTTCTCGTACCCTTTTTTCTTCAGTGGATTGTTGCATGTGTCTTCCCAATGGCACAGATACAATCAGGAATTATTTTCTTCTTTTTGTGTTCGTGTAAGCTGTGAGCCTATTGATTGAATACATTATCGGCACAATGCAGGGCCTTTTCAGCCACAAAAAGGAAGGGCCTTTTTGAAAATGTAAAGAATCGTGCTAGCGATTGCCTGAAATGCTATTGGCGGTCAACTCTTCCGGCCCTTCAAATTTCTAAAACTATTTATGGATTGGCTCGCCGTTCGATTTGAACAGATAAGATTAAAAAAGACCGTTCAAAACGTGACGGTTACAACTGGAGCTGTCCGAGCAGCCGCCAGTGAAACGGCGACAAGTGGCACTCAAGTCAAGACGGGTAATGGCACAGGTCAGTCCTCTATGGTTTATTTTATTTGAGTCTTGATGTCACTTCATGTCGTGATGATTGTCTCGCATCTCTCTCTCTTTCCTCTCTCTCTCGCTCCCCCCTCTCACTCTCTCTCTCTCCTTCCTTCTTGCCCCCTGTTTTTCCCTATATTTGTTATGCAGGGAAAAAGGACGTGACTCACTTTTTGCACATCGATGATTTCGACAAAGACACTCTTTTCCACATTTTGGATCGCGCAGCAGTGGTGAAAAAGGCCCTCAAATCTGGCGACCGCCAGTACCAACCCTTCAAGGTGAATGTTGGAGTGTGGTTTTGGTCGGCTTTCTCAGATAAGTGCTAACTGGCATAAATTGTGTTGGCATAAATTATTAACTACATTTTTTTCCCTATGCTTTCCCTTCACTTATATCCACTCATTCCCCCTTTGCCCCTTCATATCCCTTCTCATTCTCCCTGCCTTAATCTCTCCAACTGCATTCGTTATTTTCCCCTTCGTTCTACTCCACTCCCCATTTCCTGTCGCGCTCATTGTCTGTTTTTTTCCCTCTCCCCTCCCTGCATCTTAAATTCGTATTGTCGACTAACCCTCTTGTTTTCTTTTGTTTCGTTGACCTGCAGGGCAAGACAATGTCGATGATATTCACAAAACCGTCAATGCGAACACGAGTGAGTTTTGAAACCGGTTTTCATCTTCTGGGAGGGCATGCAATCTACCTTGGTCCGGACACTATCGAGCTCGGGAAGAGAGAAGAAACGAGAGATATCAGCCGGGTCCTTAGTGGCTACAATGACATCATCATGGCAAGATTATTCGCTCATCAGGTACTTTATACTACTTTTCTTCCATCCCTCCTTTTGTCCTGCAGTGTGTTAGGTCTAAGTTGACCATATAGGACCTTATAGAGCCTGTCGTTAAAGCGTAGAAAATAAGAGATGTCTCATTTCAAATGTTGTTTCCTTTGATACTTGTGCAGGATATGTTGGACCTTGCCAACTATTCATTCGTTCCGGTCATTAATGGGCTGACGGATTATAACCACCCGTGCCAAATCATGGCGGACGCTCTAACAATTATTGAGAATGTTGGCCGGTTAGAGGGAGTGAAGGTGCGTGGCACATGCATTATTCCTCTCTCTGCCTGCCATCACAGCACACCTGTGAAGACGAGACGAAGACGTCCCATACACTGTTCAATAGAGCTTTCCCAACCATGATCTCATTGAATAATTGGTTGTATGTGAACCATTGATTCAAACCAGGGAAAGTGGCTCATCTATTTGTAGCCTTACTGCATTTGCTTATCCAGGTGGTGTACGTTGGAGACGGTAACAACATCGTTCACAGTTGGTTGCGACTCGCTGCAGTCATTCCTTTCCACTTTGTCTGCGCCTGCCCTGAAGGTTTTGAGCCGGATATGGAGACAGTAGAAATGGCTCGCAGAGCAGGTCGCAGTACAGTGGAGATTCTCCATGACCCTTTTGAAGCAGTCAAAGGAGCGGATGTGGTCTATGCCGATGTGTGGGCCAGCATGGGCCGAAAAGAGGAGGCTGAACTTCGTTTCCAGCGGTTCCAAGGCTTTCAGGTAACTTCTACTGAGAAAGTATTGAGGTTGTGTAAGGTTTCGTTTTTTCTCGGCTTCTGCTACATTTGATGGTAAGTTGATGCCAGTTGTTAGATTGTGCCACTTTTGTGAGCTTCTAACTTTGATGAATAGGCGTTGCTAACTGTTGGACTGGCTAAAATGGGTGTATGCAGATTGATGAGAAGATGATGGCTCATGCGGGGAAGCAAGCATACTTCATGCATTGCCTACCAGCAGAGAGAGGAGTCGAGGTGACTGATGGAGTCATTGAGGCTGCAAACTCCATTGTCTTCCCGCAGGCAGAGAACAGAATGCATGCACAGAATGCGGTCATGCTGCACTGCTTAGGGTTCTGATAGGCTTCATCCGGCCTGCCTGCAAGCTCTACTTCTCAGGCAGATTCAGTGGCACCATGTGTAATCTACAGATCTGCAGGATGTTTTTTGCTTTGTCGAATGCCTCGTATGGCTGGGCGCATCTGGCATTCTGCCATCATAAGTGGTGCAAAAGGATCACTTATGAAAGGAGTAGAAGAGCTCAGAGTCAAGTAGTTTAACGAACTGGTCAATTTCACCGATTTAGTCCATCAACCTAAAGCAAGGGTGGCTGTTTTTTCTTAGATCCCTCGAGAGTTGTAGTAGATGGTAAAGCCCTTTCGTATGTGTGTGTTTCAGTTGGGAAGAATTCAGTGTGTTTACGTCCCATGTGTTCTGTCCGTCTGTGCGGATCGGTCATCTTGGGACATCCAACCATTGGTCGCAAATGGTGCTTCAAACCTTGTCGTTCATGTTTCGCACCATGTTAGCACCCAACGTGGCCATGTCATAGTGCCTGTGCATACATTATATAAAGAAATCTGAAAGGCTTACCATATGCATAGCACTGCAGGAGGACACATGCATTCCCCTCCTTCAATTTGCAACCGTGGCCAATGCAATATGCCAATAAATCCCTACCGATATTGCCCACTCAGAGGGATACTCCTGCATATGGGTCCTGCTCATGCAAGTCTGCAAAACAGAGAGGGAAGGACGGATATAAAGTGCACCTTTTGAGCAACTGCGGATGTGCAGCCGCAAACGAGAGACTTTGCGCTATTTGATGTTCGCGAGAGCTTCATACATGGAGGGTGCACATGAATTTCGAATTTATTTACCGAATTCGTGCGAATTTGTTTAACACAAGCGGAATGAAAAGGTGTTGCTTTTCAAAACAAACAAACGTATAGAGACATGAGAAGTCTGACCGCAAGGTATCTGCTAAAGAAAGAAGAGCAATATCGACGCCAAGGTATTTCTCTTTCCGTTACACAGCAACGAAAGGAGTGAGGGATTTGATGTGGGAGGAAACGAGACGTAAACACGCTTAATCGATATCCAAAAGGAAAATTCTATTCTCACACCTTTTTTGTTTACACACAGACCTTTTTTCGCCGGGCAGATTTTATAATTATTGCACAAAAAAAGTGTGGGTGCGACACCGGGACTTCCCGGGAGGTCACCCATCCCAGTATTATTCCGGCCCACAGGCGCTTAGCTGCGGAGGTCTGAGTTCATTAATTGTGAGTTTAACATTAAGAACATATAAAACATAGCCATGGGTTAACAATTAGAACATAAAACTCCACATCTGCGACCGTAGTCCAACGAACACCATCAGAACCGCATTTAATCATGGGTAGACTTTTTTTGGATCGATACACCAAATAAGTCACATGCCAACCTCATGGCGAGCCGATTCAGGGAGGCTCGTGCAACGCGGGTGAGCCGCAACGTGCCATATCCGCCAGGGAGGGAGGGAGGGAGGGAGGGAGGGAGGGAGGGAGGGAGGGAGGACTCATGCCCGCGCCATCCTTAGGTAACGAAAGAAATACGTGGGAAAGTGGTCGAATCGCAGCTGACAGAAAAGAAAATACAGCGTTGCAATCGACCGGTGAACTTTAGAAACTGGAATTGGCATTGGTCTCAGGTTGGCATGGCCGTGAGATGCACATGAGGGCCAAGACCACGTGTGGAACCATGTGGAGTGTGAAACAACCATTGGCACGCAACAACAAAGCGCCTTCTGAAGGAGGCCATCTGACTAATGCTCAGATGACTAATTTGACTAAAATTGTGACCAGACAATTTGACCAGCCGTTGGTCACTGGCCACCGCCACTTGTGCTTGTGCTTGATCTGTGCTCTCTGTCTGACACGTGGCATCCACCCTCTACACGAGCTGCGCCACGTGGCGTTCCCTTACGTCACCCGTGCCACGTGTCAGCATGTCGTGACGTTAGTAGGGGTACGTGTCGTCAGCAGGCAGCTGTCAGGCAGGTGTCGTCTGAATGCCCTCTGATGTCATGGATGTGCAAATGAGGGACTGTTGCAGTCATCAAACTCTCTTGAAAGGAAGGGAGAGAGAGAGTGTGGGGGGGGGGGCGGGGGAGAAGGGGAGAGGGGAGAAGAGAGAGGGGGAAGGGGAGAGAGAGGAAAGGGGCGAGGAGTTAGAGGAGGAAGGGGAGAGGTGAGTTGGGAGGAACGGCAGTGGTGGCAGAGGGGGAGGAGAGATGGAGCGAGTGTGGGAAGGGTAGCGAGCGTAAGGGGGAGAGGAGAGTGGGGGATAGAAAGACGGGGGAGAGAGAAATAGAGAAAGGGGCTGAGCCGCGTCAGGGTTTCTGGATGCTGTTTCTTTGACTGCAGTTCTTAGTTGAGGTTTTTCTGATACTCATCAAAATAGGGCTTCTTTCTTTCAGAGTCTGGACCAGTGGGGACTAGGGGATGCGAATTTGAGCTAAAAAAATAGAAATGAAAGAGCGGCGGGTGGCAACGAATAATTGTGGAAGACCAGAGAAGTTAGGGCTGAATTAGCCGGGACGTAGTTTTCCTCGTTCAAAACCTTAGCTGCATTGGATGATTCCTCTATGCCTGGCAGGACTTATGGTGACGCATTCTTTGTTTGTGTATTCAGGCTAGCAATTGGATATCGTTTGGCTCAGGTAAAGCAACATGTCAAACTGGCTCAACTCGTGAAAGTGGAGGCAAGGACGTTTGGCAGCATTTTTTGTAAATTTTGAAGCAAATCATGGCTGATGATGATGATGCTCCACTGGGAGACGTCGCTTTTCCCGAAGAGACGGAGAGCAAAGAGGCCATCCTTTCTCGGATCAGTGCAAAACAGCGAGAGGTGGAGAAATTGCTGAGCTTGTGAGTGCTTTCTCAAACTCATGGAAGGAGACCTTGCTTAGGAGAAGCCAGGTTATGTATGTGTGTCCATGTTTCGCAGATTGCACTCATTTGCATACCGTACTTGTATTCATTGCTTGAATCTGGCTTCTCTGGTAATGTGGCCAACCCCTGAATGTGAATTAGAGTTCTGACGATGAAGATGGATGTGTAGAATGCCTCCTTGGTAAGTTACGTGGAGGACCTTTTCTGGGTTGCATTGAGCCTAGCTGCAATTTCCTTCTCGATTCCTGAAGGGGTTCAGACCTTCTGCGTGCAGATATCAAATTCCCGAAGCATTGAGAGCAGCGCTGGCGGATCCTCCTTTGGATACTCGAGAAGAGGCCTGCAAAGTGAGTATGGAAATTCTTAAAATAGGCAAAAAAGATATACGAAGACCATTTTTTTAATTCTATGCGTCAAGTCATATTGCAAGTCATGCCCTTTCGAAGGGCAATAATCTATGTTTCGAATATTCTCTACTCATTACTTCGTTTAGAGAAGCGCCAATGAAGAACATAGTCCAGTCTATATGGTGATTGGCCTGACGGCCCACTCTGCATAGAAAAGCAAAGCAAGCAAAGCATTTGAAAAGCTTTTTTTTTTTTTTTTTTTTTTGGCATTTAGGGGTCTTTATGGAAGCCACGTGGTTGCACGAGACTATGAGAGATCATATGTTTGGACTCAGATGTTAACATTTCTTCCATTCATTGGCCATTCATTGGCCTCAATGAAGCTCATCACATACATTTAGTTCACGTGTATAGAAGTTTACATTCCGACTTGTCACCTCGAAGGCCAGAGAGTATTGTTGAAGGCAATAAACAGGGACAGTTTGTTGCTTGTTTTGTGGATTCAGACAGCAAATTGGCTGGTGGTGCAAAAAGCGGTCATGGCTGCCAAAGATTTGGATGCCGCAGTGGCTCATCTTCCAGAGGAGCATTGCGACACACTTATGAAGTAAGAACGTTCTTTCTGAATTTTTCTCCTTCATACCAAGAGATGTGAAAGGACGCTCTCCATGTATCGACCTGCGTTATTTCAAGCATGTTCCTATTTTAACTTATTGGTGTGAGAAACTGAAGAGTACATCTCTCTTCTCCCCCTCTCCCTCTCTCTCCCTCCTCTCTCTCCCTTCCTCCCTCGCCCTCTCTCCCTTTCGTCCTTGCTCCCCTCTTTCCTTCTCAAAAAAAAATCATTTGAAACTTGCTGACTTGTTGTTGTTTATGCGAGCTGTTATGTGAGCAGGTATTTGTACAGAGGTCTTGAGACTGGAGACAGGGGAATGTGCGACCAATGCCTGCGGTTACATGAGAAGTTGACCGAAAAGGCAGGCATGGGATGCATCATCCGGGCGATATCTGACCGCATGCGCACAGTTTGAATTGGAAATTGGAAAAATGTCAGTCCGATTTAATGATATTTGGAAAGCCCTGGCATTCAATAATAAGCTCAGTATGCCATGCATGCTATCGCCATGGAGAGGCTCATTTGGTAATGTCCGTAGGAAGTAGGCTTTTTTAAGGAGCCAATTGTCAGGGAGCTGTCCCGGCCCCCTCCTTTCGGATGGAAGAATAGCTTTGCATCTGTATTTTTAAGTCACTGTGTGCAGTCACGGAGGTTATTTGCACATTGACTGTGTTCTGCAATACGAGGGCAGCTTGAGTTGAGGCATCTGTGAGTGCCTGAATCTGGAATGGATCAAGTGGAGGATACCTTCCTGTGCGTCAGACCTAAAATCCCGACAGGAAGGGGTCAGTGCAGTAGTCCTCGATTGCAGGTCCAAAACACGTTCACTTTTACTTTTTCACTTGCACTTTCAGTTTCACTCCTGTTTGATTCAAAGGCATAATGCTCTGAGAAAGATCAGAAAAGCAACAAGGGGGGTATGTCTGAATGGCCCAGGCATTGGTTGGGCATGGATGGGTCCATCCATCCATCCATCCGTGCATCCATCCATCCGTGCATCCGTCCATCCGTGCATTCATCCATCCATCCATCCATCCATCCATGCATGCATCCATCCATCCATCCATGCATCCATCCCATCCATGCATGCATGCATCCATCCATCCATCCATGCATGCCCTTTAGCTCTAAGGAAGTCGTAGGAACCACTGCCTGCCACGTGGCGAGTTTGGGCATAACCTATTGCCATGTGGCACTGGCGTCTTATTACTGGAGAGGATCCCGTCCCCCTCCCTGCCCCTTTCCCCTAGCCAGTTTCAAACCGCTCCCGAATTTTCCCAAACCTGAAGTGAACCAAGTTTGCAACTTGGGCGAGAAACTGGAAAACTAAGAAACTAGCGCATGGAAATGGACCCTAGAGCCTGAAACTAATTTTTAACTGCTAACGGGTTTATCCCTTTAACGGTCCATATAGCTTTCGTACGCTCAAGTGCGTACGACGCTGACGGCAAGGTTCATTTTCTCGCGCACGCCAAAACTGGTCAGCGAGTCCGTACATATGTTCGTACGAAATTGTCGTCATCGGTCATGTCACGCGGCACATAAAGCCTTCGTACGGTCGACGCAGGTGCTGCGAAGGCTCCGCGGGTGACTTCGCCGGCACGTTTCGGCGGCGCCTTCAAAACAAGGAAAAGTATCGCAATCGGAGGATGGAGGTTGCGATTTTGAGGTTCATGTAAACTGTTTGAGGACGGTAAAAGGACACTAGTACTATTTGACTGCTGAAGTTACGGACGGAGACCGTCCGCGGGGAGACGCGTTTCAAACTTGACCGGGAGTAGGAACTTTTGGGGGAACATCTTTATGGATCATTTTTAGGAAAACAAAACCCTCGTTTTATATTTTATAATTGGTCCATCCCTTGAGACTGCGTCTCACGAATCGTACGGTAGGAAATTTTGGGGGACATTTTTACGGCTCATTTGTCGATATTAAAAAAAAAAAAAACAATGTCCATAAAAAACTCCATATTTTGAATTCATATCTGGCCCGCCTCTTGACTCTCAAAAAGGTTGTCCTGGCAAACCTCTGCGTGGAGGGAGAGAGGAAGAGCGCGAGAGTGAGCGAGCGAGAGAGAGGGAGAGCGAGAGAGTAAGATCGAGGGAGAGCGAGAGGCTGCTGAAGAGGAGGCAGAGGCAGTGCAGAGGAAGTTGCGCAAGCAGAGGGGTATCAAGATGAGGATAGTGGTGGAGCAAGTGGGAGGAGGGAGGGGGAGAGAAGAGGAGAGACTGCTGCATTCAAGCTTGAACAGAGTGTTAAATTACGCGACAGAAGTGCTATGGGGTGAACAGTCGTGGCAGCCGAAGCAGACGATTTTCGTTGCGGTTTCAGCTCTCTTCATTTGTTTATTAATAAGTGGAGTGGCTTGGCAGCTTATTTCAGGCGCTCGTTTTGTAAAGAGTAATTGGCACGGACATTGGAGGAGAAAATACGAGAGAATAAAGGAGCTTCAGGAGGAGGAAGAGGCGAAAGAACGGGACTGCATTCCTATAAAAGTGAACGACATCATTTTCTGCTGATGAGGAGCCTTGAAACTTCTTCTTGCCTCAGGCCTTGATGGCCGGCATCCAGATACGGCCGCATCATCCTCGCAAGTGCTCAATGAGAATCGTCCGTATAACGTGCAACAAGCGGAACCAGATAACAGCAGGCAACGAGAAATTTAATATCTGTTACCGCTGGTGCTGCTTACTGCTTTTGCGGCAAAGAAATGCCAAGAATGGCGGATTGGCTTACTACTGCCCATTCGAAGCAGTTATCTGCACGGCAGGCTTCATCTGATTCGTCAAGAGACACGCCTTCACCGCATCTTTGGAGTAGTTTCAAGACTGCATGCGCCTCGGCATCTTCCAAGTCAGTCAGCTGAAGTTCCCGAAGAAAGCTGCACAATGTTACCTGTTCGTGGAAAGCCACAAATGGCTGATAGTATCTTTTAAAGGATCGCCTTTGGTCCTCGCTTTGCTCTTGTAGCCCTGAGAAAAAGCCTTTAGGGACCAGTAGTAAGCCCCATAACCATAATTTATGAATTACTGTTTACACGGACACTTCTGGTAGGCGCCTTGGAATTTGATGCCATTATATGTCTAAAGAGACGTTCAGCTTAAACAAGCTTTAGGAAAATAAGTAGCGATTAATTAGCTGCAAAGGAGTAAGCAGAGCCAATGTCGGTTCGTCGATTGATTCTTGCCATTTGTTTACCCACCAAAGTTAACAAGCAATGCCGATATTATCGGATAAAAAGTCCCATTCTTTTACCCCTTTCGCGTAATGCAATGGATGCTTTGACTACTTGTCTGCCTGACTCACCAAACACATTGCACACAATGGGGCTCGTGCAAAAAACCAAGATACTGAGGCAACATCAGATTCTCTACTAACAAAACGTGGCCAATCCATGGCATTGCCTACCCCTCCTTTTAAAAGTATCTCAGCCAGTTCTTCCTTCCAATGCCCCTGCACAAACCAGTTCGTCAACTCCAAAAAACCTCTGCCGACAAACATTGTTCGCTCCAGAAACGACCGTATATACAACTCCTTTCTCAAAAAAAGGACTGGAAAAGCATTTGTCCGGTTCATCTACTGTACAAAACCCACAAAGCTGCATGTGATGCCCAGACTTAGTCTCATCCGCAACCCAGCAGCGGCCCCCATCTTCCTACACGCGGCGATAGGCGGTGTGCTTTGGAGCCTCGGGAGGAGCGTGCTCGGCCTCGACGACGACCTCCTCCACGACCGTAACGACGGGGACATTGGCCTCGCCCTCCTCCCTCTTCCCGCTCGCATACTCGGCCGTCTTGCTCCAAGCCTGCACGCGCATGTGCACAATTTCACATCCTCCTTGCATACATAGCATTTTGGCCATGCCATGCCCCATGCCCCATGCCATGACCCATACCATGCGCCCCATGCCATGCCCCATGCCATGCCCCCCATGCCATGCCCCATGCCACGCTAGGGCATACAAACAGCCGCACGTAGTCATGCCGCAGTCAACCGTTCTGTTCTACGCTCGTTTCTTTGCACAGAGCAATTCGCAGTTGAGACTCAAACAGCCAATCCGAGCACGCCACGTGGCGAGGGCTATGGAAAAATCACCGCCCCGGCTGCTCTGCCCGTCCGATCGAGCCCTTCGGCGGCCGTCTCCTTGGCGGTCTGCGCCGCTCCCGCGACTCGATCCGCGGACCTGTCCCTTATCGCCCTCGCCCTCTCGATCATCTCCTCGGCGGTCTGCAACGCTCTCTCCCTCAACTCTTCGAGCCTCTGCGTCATGTCTTCCACTGTCTCCGATGCCTTTTCTGCAACGGCTGAAGTTGTTTCCTGGGCTTTCTCGATAATACCCTACGATGTCAGCAAAGGGAGTGGAAGGAGAGGAAGGAGAGGGGAGGGGAGGGAGTGAGCTGCTCAATTCTTTTGCTTTTTTGACCCTAGAATGTGATGTGAAAACAGAGTGAAGCCAAAAAACAATAGAATCCAGTAAACGATATATTTTCATTTTAATCACAGGTCATATTTGTTACATAAGAAATTGGTGGGTTAGGTTCAGCATCAACGTGAAAAGAACCATCCGCTTGAAAGCATAACCCCCTATCATGAGCGCAGATAAACAAGTGAGTTAAAGGATAACCATAACCAGGTCTGATTAGCAGACTCACCTGTTGGGTCTCCTTCGTCTTCTCAGCCGTCTGCTTTACTCCCTCCTTCACAGACTCCGTTGTTTGCGACGAATATTCCACACCTCTGTCCTTTAAATCCTTAGCCTTCTCTGTTGCTTGTTCGCCCGCCGCCTTTGTATTCTCTTTGCCTTCTTCCGCGGTGCCTCTCAGTGCTGCAGGAACTTCTGGAGTTTTTGAAGCTTTCGTCTCCTCGGCCTTTACAAGGTAGTCCCCATAAAGAGAGAGAGCAGATTACATGAGATTCAGAGGCAACAAAATGGTACACATCGGCTGCTATTCATAGAAGCCTTCACAGACAACTGCTATCTGCGAAAGGTTTCATTGTACAAATAGTGTTTTGGATTGTTAAGCAACAATTGAAGCCTTCTCTGAACAATAACCAAGGAAAATCCGTTGCAAAAAGGAGACATGCTCACAGGTAAATGAAGAGGAGGAAGGGCAATGAGAAACCATTACTGGTTATCGACATCCAGCTATTAACAAACCCGAAGGTCAAAACCATGTTTTCATTCATGTTATTGTCACGGGCCAGCTACCATTGTAGTATAAGCCTAATTACTCTTCATATCCTCTTTCTTACAGTCCAAAAGACTTCTATCTTCCAACTTCCAGCAAGGAGGTTAGCTGCAAATCTAGGAGTCTCCTTACAAACCGAAACCATGTCAATAGCGAGAACGGGGCCAGTGAACATGGAAACGATGTACTGCGTCTGGTTTTGAGCTGTCTCCCTTCTGCACCTTTTGAAGAGCACGTCGATGTTCCTCGTCCATCTCATGATGATGCTCGTGCCCAACGCCCACCATTTCCTTTGTCCTTTCCCATACCTGCCACCATAACACCCGATTACTTTCGCTCGGTTCCAGTTTCCTGTGCAAGCTTAATCATTCTCCTGAATTCAGGAATTGGAGTGGGAAGAAACTCCTGAACCTGTGTTCGGCTCACAGAATGCTTCCACCTGTTTCAGGAAAGAGACGTTACCTGCTGTAACACGTTGCCGGTATGCTCTTGTGTCTGCTGAGCCGTCTGCTTCGCCTTTTCAGAAGCCTGCTCTGCTTTCTCTTTGCCACTAGATGCCATTTCTTTCGACTTCTCCTTTGCCTCCTCTGTCATCTTGCTTACTCCTTCCGACGCTGACTTTGCCTTCTCTTTGGCTTTTTCTTTCGTTTCATGAGTCTTCTGTTTTGCTGCTTCGGCAGCTTTGGCACTTTCCTCACGAGTCGCCTGAGACATCTCACTCGCCTTCTCCTTTACACCTTCCTTGGTTTCTTGTGCTTTCTGCTTTGCAGCTTCGATACCCTCTGCTCCTTTCTCATCTGCTGAGATTGCAGAGACTTTACCCTGCCAACCCGCGATTTTTGAAGTCAGAACATGACTAATTCAGACATCCATGGATCGGCCGATTGTTATTGACTTGTATGACCACTGAATGAATTAGATTCATCATCATCTTCAAGTCTTGACCATTAAATTTTCCGTACGACACATGCTCCTTTCAGGCCAACCTTTAATACAGAACGACAACAGATTTCGTGACGAAAATAAAAGTTATCTGAATGAGTATGATACTTCGCCTGATGCAGGGCGTTCTTCTTGAGGCTTTTGAACTGTTGCATGGCGATGCGCCTCCTCGTGGTGATGCTCGTGTCCACCAGCTCCCACTACCCCTTTGGCCATCTCCCACACCTGCAGTGTAAAGCAACATCAAACACTGAAAACAGGAAGCAATAGTTCTCTCTTCACTCACCATAATCCCTTAATTCATAAGAATTGCATTCATGCATCCCTCAAGAGTTTTGAGGCTGAACTCGAGGAACAAACACTTTTCATACTTCATCGAAACGAAATTGCTCCTAGAACAGATAAATAAGAGGAAGTCGACGAAACAGAAGCGTACATGCTGGAGCATGCCACCAGTATGTTCTTGTGTCTGCTGAGCTGTTTTCTTCGCCTTATCAGATGTCTGCTCCGCCTTCTCCTTGATACCCTCAGCCGTTTCCTTCGACTTCTCCTTCGCCTCGTCAGTCTTTTGACTCACTCCTTCCTTCGCCGACTGTGCCTTCTCCTTCAATTTCTCCTTCGCTTCATACACTTTCTGCTTTGCTCCTTCAGAAATCTCTCCTCCCTCCTCACGAGGAGCTTGAGCCTTCTCATTCGCCTCCCTTCCTTTAGCTTTCGCCCTCTCTTCTGCACCTTCCTTCAATTCTCGCGCCTTCTGCCCTGCTGCTTCAGCACTCTCTTCTCCTCCCTTATGGATTGGCGTCACAGCTGCCTTACTCTGTTCAAACAGGAAACCCCAAACGACCGTTGATGAAACAAAAATGTTTCTCATTCGTGCACAGTTTGAGAAAAAACGATGACCCTTCTACTGCTCTTGATTTCTCGAGCTGACGATGAAAACAAAACATTACGTTGAAAAATTAACTCAAATGAAGAAATCATTGACAGCTGTACTACCCTACTGTCACAAAAACATCAGATCGAACACTGTCAATTGGTCGCCAAGCAAAAGAGCCATTACCTTCTCTTCCTCGTGATGCTCGGTCCCACCGAAACCAACAAGCTCCTGAACTTTGTGGACCACCTGAGAGCATGAGATAAAGTCCTCAATGTTAAACTTGACAAACTGAGAGAAGCGACATGGTAATGAGATTTTAATAATTCATGGTATCGGGAAACATATTGTTTCGTAGGTTCGCACAGGGCCTGAATAGACCTGTTGGAAGACTCCACCGGCCTGCTCTCGCGTCTCCTCTGCTCTTCCTTTCACAGCCTCCGCAGTATCTGATGCGCACTCTAAAGTTTTGTCCTTCAACTCTTTCGTTTTCTCCTTTGTCGCATCAGCCGTTTCCCTACTCTTCTCTTTTGCGGCCTCTGCTTGTTCTTTCATGGCTTCAACCGTCTCTCCGGTCTTCTGCTTTGCAGACTCCGTCATGTCTTTCGCCTTTTCGGAGGCTTCTTGTAATCTTTGTTGCGATGCCTCTTTTGCCTCGGAGGCCTTTTCTTTCGTAGAAGACACAATTTCTGACGACTTCTCTGCGGCTGCATCCTTGGTTTCCGCTGCCTTCTCTTTTGCCGCCTCTGCAGTTTCGCTCAACTTATCTCCCGCAGCCTTCGCTGTCCCCTTCGCTCTCTCAGTAGCTTCTTGAACCTTCTGCTTCGCAGATTTGTTTGCCTCAGACACTTTCTGAGCCGCTGATGAAGCAGTTTCTGCGGTCTTGTTTTGAACAGCCGCGGCTTTCTCCTTTGCAGTCGCCACACCATGTCCGACTCTCTCCCCAGCTTCTTGCCCCGTTCGCTTCCAAGCTTCCACCGTCTCCTTCCTTTCGTTAGACCGCGCTGGAGCGTCTTTTGCCGTCTCGCTCTGCCCTCAAAACAAAGCGTTGAACCGTCAGCGTTTAATTTTGCCACCTTTGTCGCAGCCTCACAAACTCATGTATAGCAGACTTCAGAAAAAAAAAAAAAACCCCACTCGTGATATGTATATGAGATAAATTACGATACCTTGCGTTCTCCTTCACGCGCTTGAACGTCCTCTTCATTAGCTTGACGATCTTCCAGATTCTCGACAAGCCCCTGTTCCGGATATTTCCTCTCTTGCTGCGCCATAGCTCTCAGTTGCAACAAAGTTCCAAACTGGCAGAATAGATGAAGATTAGGTCCACTTCAAGATTATCTTCCCAAGATTATCAAGATTATCAGCCTCTGCTCTGCTTTTGGTGCTCCGCTTATTATCCACGGCAAGCTACCCTCTGCACGCCGAATTCCGCAACCGAAAATAGCTCCTATTTGAGCCTTCCAGAAGCCTCCAGGGGTGGCTGCAAGAAGGCCCATGCGGATGCAGGAGTGGGCCATGCAAGACAGCCGGCTAAATGAAATGTTTTTTTTTCCAACATTGGCAAAAAAACAGAAGAAATCGAACCAAACAAAATTCTTACAAAAAAAAATAACATTTTCTACCAAAGTTCCGTCTCATTTCTGCTCCCGATTGGATTTGCGATTTTAAAACTTCCGGCGACGTAAAAAAAATAAGAGCTGGATGGCATTGTTAGAAGCTGAAGGAAATATTTACGTCCTGAGACGGGAAATTTTGTAGGGCCGGCAAAGGAAAGTCGATGCACGTGTTTGCAGGCGGCGCTCATGCAGAAGTGTTTATTTGTCAGCAACGAGGGGGCATGAAGGCCACTTGTAAAGCGCTGCTTCCTCCGGGCAGCCTCCGCCTGCTTCTACCAAAACGCGAGCGCTTGACAAAACGCTAGCAACACCGCCTTTTTAGCCTTTGCATGTGAAGGATGTTGTCTCTTTCCTGCCATACTTGGAGAGCACGGTGTCTTTTCTGAGTCTCGGAACCTTGCGTCGGCAGGGAAGTCTAAGCATTCGTTGAAAGCCGTGTCAACGAAAGCTCATTCCTCGACTTTCCAAGATATACATACATAGGCTTTTGCTGCCATGTCGCAAGGCCACACCAAGTCAGATCCTGCACGAAAAGACCACTGGAAAATGGCTGAGCAGGGCCAAGAAACTGAGCACTTGACGGACCTTACGGGAGGCCAAGATTATCAGCACCAAGATACGCAAGAAACTCAGTATCCAACTGGCACTGGAGCAGGCCGGGACTTTCAACACGGATATAAGCGAGAAGCTGATTTCTTAGCGGATACATCCGCACCTCGTGCTCGTCAAGTTAAGGAAGAACCTGAAAATCCAATTGGCGTGGCAGCAGGCCGAGACAAACAGCATCACGATCGTCACGTGCAAGATTTCAAGGTTTTCATTCTTTCTGACGCACTGAACCAAATGCACTCTAATTTTAGAGAGGATGATAATTATCTTTGATTAAGTTTTGCATGCTTGGGATTGAGTTACAGGTCCGTTGACATAACATGTTGTGCTAGTTATGCTGCAATGCTGCGAAATTGGCATTCATGCTACTTGGAATGTATTTTGGGTCAAGCAGGGGCATGGAACTTTCGAAGGGAAAACTGGGGCCGTTCAAACAGCGAAGGAAGAAGATAAGGAAGAACCTGAATATCCAATTGGCGTGGCAGGAGGCCGAAAACAGCATCACGATCGTCACGTGGAAGATTTCAAGGTTTTTCTTTCTTTTTGACGCACTGAACCAAAACGCACTATAATTTTAGATAGGATGATAATTATCTTTGATTAAGTTTTGCATGCTTGGGATTGAGTCGCATGCTTGGGATTTAGTCACATGCTTGGGATTTAGTCACAGGTCCGTCAGAATAACATGTTGTGCTAGTTATGCTGCAATGCTGCGAAATTGTATTTATGCTAATTGGAATGTGTTTTGGGTTAAGCAGGGGCATGGAACTTTCGAAGGGGAAACTGAGGCCGTTCAAACAGCGAAGGAGAATACCAAAGAGGAAGAGAATGTATCTAAAGAGAAGATGAAGCGAACAGAGGGCAATACGGAAGGTCAAGCAAATCACACTAAAGTGGCGGTGAAGGGAAAGGCTGCGGAGACGAAAGAGAGAACTGGCAACTTCTTCCGACGGGTAATGTTGCGAGCTCACTGTTAATGTCCTATATGCCCAAAGGTGGTCGTCTGGTTTGATGGTTTTCTGACCTACCTGCTTTTCATCATGGCCAGGGTTGGGAGAAAGTAAAGGAGCTGGTCGGTACCAAGCCGCGAGAACTTGCTGGAAACAGGACCAGTCACAACCGCAATACGCAGAGTGGAGTTGATATTGATCCCTTCCCTCCAAGGAAAAAAGGAGGAGATGATGCCCAACCCTCGTCTCAACAGCCACCAAGAAATCCGAACGTTGCTGGAATTGATCGTTCTCAAGTGGTCATTTAGCATCTTACCACTAAGGTTTGAGGCAACGTTTGTAGCAGATAGGGAACCGGCCACGCTTGACATTTGATCTGTAGGACATCTGATGCAGCTGATTTTGTGGAAAGACAGTCAGCTTCAAGGCTCGGCAAGACTTCTCTTTAATGGAAATGGCATTGAGAGTTGTTTTCCTGTCGAATGAAGCTGGAACAGATTCTGTCGTGCTCCTGCATGGTCTCCAGTTCAAAGATGCTCCGATGACGATGGGTGTTGCTAGTACCTGCTGCATGGCTCGCTCATCCTTTCAACATATATTCGTATGGTTTGATGCATGCTTCCGGTTTATCGAAAGTGACACTAACTGCAACGTGAATGCGAGGATGAAAATCATGTGTCGTCGTTCTTCCGTTTATGAAGAACAGACTTGTCAAGGAGGGATATATGCACTTCTGACTTGTCAATTTTATTAGACTGCTTCTGAAAAAAGTATGGCATTCATTTGCTCAGTTCTTTGGTTCTTCAACACTCCTTATCCTTCTTTAACGGAGATACATCACCAATGTTTTCTGACAATTGCAAATGCTAGATTGAATTAACACTTGCTTGGAAAAGTTTAGGACGTTGATTTGGATGGTTCGTCCACTGTTTCCATTGCATCCAATGGTTGCCAACCATTGCCAGGCAACCATTGGCGATGGTTGGCAGCCATTGCACTCAAGGGCTCTCTCCCTGTCGCCGTCCCTCTTCCTCCCCTTGGCCAGACCCAAGCTTGAGCCGCCCCATGCGACCGCCTTCCAACTCTGGTTGGAAAACGACCTGAATTGGGCGCGCTGGGTTCGCAACTCCACATTGGAAGCCGAATTCTCCCACAATTCCTACTGCAAAAATGAATACTTTAATAAATTCCAGTTTGAAGCATTATCTAGTACGACTATACTTGAACAGGATCTGTTCTATAGTTCGTACACTCGTTTGTGTTCTCCAACACAGACAAACTCCGACGCTCGGATGACGAGTCGAGCCCCCCGCCCCTGAGCGCGAATGCCGCGGTCGCCTGCCGCTTGCCGGCTGGCGCCGCCCGATGACCGTCCTGCCGCGCCACCGGCCGGCAGTTGACGGGGCGGGGGCGTTCCGACGGGCCCCTACCACACCCCTTTTGTGCTGGCCTCTATCCTCCATGCTTTTCGTGTTGTTGTTGTTCAACATGGGATTTCATAGTCCACTCATGCAATGTTGTGCAATAGCTTTTAGCACATTGGGTATGCATGTATGGAGGGAAGGAAGGAGAAGAGCAGGGAAAGAGTTTTGGGAACAAAAATCCCTAGGAGAAACTTAGCAGCTTGAAAATAGACAGTTAAAATGCAAGCAACACATGCACAATATTGCAATGTTCGACCAGAATGTTCGAAGCTTCAAGCATGGGAAGGGAAGGTGGTGACTTGCATGCACAACAAGAAGAAGATGCATTGGCTGTTGGCAGGCACTTCTAGAGACTTGTGGAGTCATCCATCCATGAGTCTCATGAACAATGTGTGCACTCCCTCTCCAACAGTGGAACTGAGCACCTTCTTCAGTCTGAAGTCTCAGTATGTCCTCCACGAGCTCTGAAAAGTATCTCAAAGTATCTCGCCTTCTTAAATTTCTCTCTGCTGAGGTCTGCTTACTTGGCAAACCTCGAGGACAGTTAAGGGAGGAGGCGAGATAATTGTATCACGCACGCATATCTCGAGGACGGAGACGAAATTCAGTTCAGTTAGTTGCTCTGGTGTTGAATTGCGGAGGAGCGATGCAAGCAATTCCCAGTCGTATGATATCGCCTGCTGCTGTCCAGAGGCAGCACGGAGTGGTATGTTTTCGAAGAATTCTGAAACTGGAAATTGCTGTCACATGTTGTGTCACAAACGGGAATTTCAGCTCCTATTCGGGTGTTTACACCATGAGATACTGTTTTGCTGGAGGCTGTTGAGACAGTATCCTGTCAGTGAAGTATCTCCCTTGTCAAGGAAACAGGGACCTTCGCATTCATACAGCTGAGATATGTCTATAGAGTGATGCGAACCAGTCTGCACAGGGTCTTTTCGCAATTTTTAACACCTGTACATTTTTTTGGTCCGCTTCTTCCCTTGTGGAGGTCCCTGTACAAGTGATAAACCTCCCTAACCAGCATATCCGTTACGAGTAGACAGTAGAATTGCAGAAGTGGTTTTGGCTTATTCACTTATTGAGTGCTTTGCAAGAAGAAAAAGCAACAATATTGCGCCAATACAAAAAAAGAAATTATCTCTTTTGTTCCTTGGAGATTAAAAACACAAAGAAGAAGAGCCCTTCTCTCCTTCCATGGAGGAAAAATACTATCTATTTATATTGAAGCTTACAAACTGTCCTTTGTTTGTCGATGATGCCCAAGAGCTGTCATATTCTGTATCAATAAGGCGCTTATTTTCGACGATAGACTACTTAAAAAAAAAAGAAAATGGAATCACATTCCATTGTTGCAACCTCGTGCCTTGTTTTACATAAATAGTTCTTTCTGTGTTCAGACGGAATGAAGCCATTCTTTTGCAGATTAGGTTATGTCTCTGTATGACTGCTATATCTATGTAACTATAACTAATTAAATATGGTGTAGCTTCGGTGCCTTTCCTTAACTTGGGAATTTGAATACCATGGGTCAGTATTCTTCATTCATTTGCACGTTGAGGAAAGTGCTTACGATTAATTTCTTCTAGTAAACCTTTCTCTTTTTGCGGCGAGACTAACTGATATATATGTGCATAGTCACGTGTAGTCGGTCTCTCTGCAGTTCATCTGGAGGTGTTTTGGAACTTTAAAGCTTTCCGAATTTATTTACCTGTTTTGGATTGCTGTTCAAGATGCCGCTCGAAGTTGACGTGTAGAAGTAAACACCCTCGTTGTGTTGCATTGCCTGCATGTGATGATTGGAAAATATGCTTTTTGCCTTTCAGGCTGCCACGGCAACTGCAGATACAGGAACGGCAACCTCAGTCGAGAGTCAATCTGTGGTTCCAAAAAAAGTCTTTGTCGCCGGAGCTACCGGCAACACCGGAAAACGAATCGTGAATCAGTTGCTGCAGAAGGGAATTAAAGTCAGAGCGGGAGTCCGCAGCTTAGAGAAGGCTAAGCAAACATTTCCATCCACTGAAAACCTGGAATTTGTGCGTCTCCTTTGATGCCCTTACTCTTCCTTGTTTGGTGCTTTCACATCTTTTATAAGCCGCAGGCTAACCCCTTGTCAATGATTGACAAGCTTTTTCTTTTATGGAAAGTATAGCAACTACAAGGGATACTTTGAACGTTTCGGGTCCCTAACTCTTTGGACTGGATTGGTTATGCAGGTTGAAGCTGATGTAACGGAAGGGGCAGAGAAGCTGAAAGGAGCTTTAGGTGATGCAGAGGCTGCAATTTGTGCCACGGGCTTCTCCCCTGGATGGGATCTCACAACAGCATGGAGAGTAAGCTTCTTTAACAGTGCCTTTTCCCTGTAATGCATCGTAACTGCCTTTGTCTTTTTGCCATTTGTATTTCTCTCCTCTTGCACAATCTTGAAAACGCAGTTATATGCTCTGTGTTGGCAGGTGGACAACTACGGAACTACGGCGCTGGTGGATGCCTGCCTGGCAAAGGGAATCACACGCTTTGTTTTAGTTAGTTCTCTTTTGACAAATGGCGCTGCCTGGGGTCAATATTTCAACCCAGGTTATGTGATTCTTAACCTTTTTGGTCTCGTACTTATAGCAAAGCTGCAGGCAGAGCGCTACATTCAGCGCTCAGGAATCAATTACACAATCGTTCGGCCGGGGGGACTTCGGAACGATGCGCCGTCAGGGAAGCTTGTAATGAGCGCTGAGGTATGGCTTCGATTTTGGAGTTTCAGTTTTGTTCATGGTATTAAGGTCCTTTTAAGGCAGAGTCTTATCAGGCAAAAAATAGAAGCTTTAATCACAACTGAACCAGATTCGTGTCTTTCGGAATTCTTGGTGTTAGAATCTTATTGAAAGGGCATTTTCTTGTCAGGAGTGGTTAGTTTAGGGGAACAAGGACTGGTGTCACACAATTATTCCACATCCCTCTCTCTCTGTCGTTCAGACATTGTCTCTCGTCTCGTTCTCTTTCTCTCTCTCTCTCGCTATCCTCCCTCTCCCCCTCACTCCCACCCCTTTCTCTCTCCCTCAGTATTGGTAACCATCCTCTACGGCCTATGAGAACAGCCCCCTACTTTCCATGATTTCTTAAGCACTGATTGCTGTTAGTAATATGCCTTTCCTCCTTGTACCAATGCCACCTTCCCCCATAGCTGGTCCTGCTCTCCTCTGCTCTCAGCTGACCCTTGGGCTGAGCGAGGCTCCATGCAGGATACTTTGTCCAAAGGATCCATCTCCCGAGACCTTGTAGCCGAAGTCGCTGTGCAATCGCTCTTCTATCCCGAGGCAAGCTACAAGATTGCTGAGATTGTAGAAAGCCCAGACGCAGCTGAGAAGCCCCTCAAAGAGTCCTTCGCCGCTCTGCCATCATAGGTTTGGAGAGCATGCAGCTCCTGCAGAGACTGCGTTCTGTTAAATGGTTCATATGAAAGACAATTTTGATGTACGAATCTCAGTCTTGAGGGTGAGTTTTTTGTAAGATTTCGAAGAGCTGTCTATAATTCAGAACTTTTCTTTTTCAATTTCTGTTGTGTGAGGACTGACACCAACATAGGCTGATTTAGCGGTATCGTCTTGCGGAGACCTGCCAATGATGATATCAACGGGTTTATGTAGGCCGGTTATTTTCATCTAATGACATTCCAAACCTAGACTCAGACCCAGACCCTGTGATTGATCCTGTGAACCCTGAAGTTTGTTTTTGCCAGCGTCCAGATAGTTCATTGCATTTCTGTTCAGCATCAGCCATAAGCACAATGGGCAGTGCCTGCTCTCACTGCCACTTCACAAACCGCAGCAGCCTAGATATATCGCCAGACGAGCAGCAGCACAAGGATATTTGCAATAGCGCCTACAAACAAGATGGGATTTTGGTTTGTTCTCAATCTGCGAAAACTTTGTATGCTATCTATGTTGCCTTAGGTTCTCTAAACTATGGGGTTGTCAAAAGACAACAGCTACTGCTAGAATAATTCAGAGCACAGTCACTGATTCCAACGGCATTCACACAAGACAGACAAAGAGAGAAGCAATATTTTGCAATCGAAAGCTCAAAAGCATCAATTGAAGCCAAACATTTTTAGAATAGGCGCGGCTTACACATCTCAAAAGGGGTCCTTCACATTTTGCCACAACATGGCTGCTGGTGAAGGAATGGATTTGCGGTTTAAGGAATAATATCAATTAAGGCTCCGCTAATTGTAGGAACTTGCCTACATGCCTCTGACATCCGATAATGCGTATATGAACAACCAGTATGCAAACTTGCCAGATTCAAACTGGCCTGACCTGCCAGAATTTACATGCCAGAAAGGTTTGCAACAGACAAAAGTTAAGTACATCGTTTGTTGCAGAACAGCCCTGGTCTACACTGTTCTGATGGAACTACAAGGTTTGGTGGACCGCTGTGCAAGAGCATACAGCAGAATTTAAGGAGTATTCACATTCTAATTGCTGGTGAATTTCGTCACTGCTTTCGTGCCTTCGGACACTGCATGCTTTGCCAACTCTCCTGGCAATGTCAACCGAACAGCTGTTTGAATCTCTCGAGAAGTGATAGTTGGCTTCTTGTTGTATCGCGCCAACCGAGCAGCCTCAGAAGCAAGCTTCTCAAAAATATCATTGATGAAAGAGTTCATGATTGACATGGCCTTGGAAGAAATTCCTGTATCAGGATGCACCTGCAGAAATGAAGAAAGCGAGTGTTATAGCACAATCATCCAACGTGGAGTTGCTGGAAAGTAATGCAGAAAATGAGACATCAGAATTGAGCCTACAGAGGAAAAGTAATAACGGATAAGCTGCACTTCGGTAACAAACCCATCCCCATGTCTGCATGAAAAAATAACTCACGCATACCTGCTTCAGCACTTTGTAGATGTATATCTTGTAGCTCTCATTGGACTTCTTTGTTCCCTTTTTCTTCTTCTTCGCTGCCGGATCCTTTGGCTTCTTCTCTGCGACTGGCGCAGCAGAAGCTGGCTTCTTTCCCGCTACCTTCTTCTCAGCCTTGCTCTTCCCAGCCTTCTGCTCATCACTCTTTGGAGCCATAGCTATCAAATGTTATTCACGAAAACCCTCCCTCGCTCGATACCGCTCAAAAATTTCTAAGCAGCTCTGTCAATAGCAACTTCAAGCAAATACCCCCGAAGAGCAATACAAGGTATGCCGACTGCGATCAACAGACAGCTGCTCTCCTCGCTTCCTACACAAAGCCAACCAAAAGTTTCCTGCCGACCTTCCAACAAATGAAACGCCTCCTCGTCCCTTTCTCTGTACTTCAACCTTTTCGTCAATTTGCTGCTGAATGCTCTCCCGACCAATGAACAGCGTCCATTTTCATACCGCGGATCCAAACTTTCTCCTCTCAGAGCCGTCCGATTACGCCTGAATTCTGTCTCGCTGACCGTCCGATCCTGTGAAACACATGCGCATCATCAAATTGAAGGGACGACATCAGCAACATAACTTTGCCAACGTTACATCATTTGTTTTCTATAGCGGGCGACGCTATGTAGAGTCCGTGTGCACCGCCAACATACGCAAGAGCTACATCACAAATTGGAGGGAGCCATCCTATAAAAGGCAAAAAATTCCACTTGTGAAAGTGAAGAGTCTTTCTTGTCTTTCTTGTTGCGAATTTTATTTTGCCATTTTTGAGTCTGTGGGCTTTCTTGGAGGAAGGAGGGATATACATTGCCCTCAGGGAGATTTTAGGGTTCTGCAGCCATGTCTGGACGCGGCAAGGGCGGTAAGGGGCTGGGAAAGGGTGGCGCCAAGCGGCACAGGAAGGTCCTGCGCGATAACATTCAGGGCATTACAAAGCCTGCTATCCGCCGCCTTGCGAGGAGAGGCGGAGTCAAGCGTATCAGCGGGCTCATTTGTGAGTTTCTAAATTTTTGGTGCTTTAAGCTAGTTTCAGTCTTAGTGTGAAGTGCTTGAATTGTGGTTATGGTGACTGCTGTTCAGGTGGCGTTTCTTTATCTGAGTATTAACGTCCTTTTTAATCCTTCCTATTTTGTTTACAGATGAAGAAACACGTGGTGTCCTGAAGGTGTTTTTGGAAAACGTGATTCGTGATGCCGTGACGTACACAGAGCATGCTCGCAGGAAGACTGTGACCGCCATGGACGTGGTGTACGCTCTCAAGCGACAGGGAAGAACACTTTACGGTTTCGGTGGTTAGACTATGTAAACTTACAAAAAAAGCAACGCTTGCCTTATGTAGTGCTGGTGGCTGGCCTTATGATGACCCCAGCTGCATTGTCCACCTGCTGATGTAAATTTTCTGCGGAAGTTAAGCATAGGACTGGATGCATCAAGCTCCACTTGTAAATTTTTCCTCGGGGCTTGCACCTCTTGTGCTGACAACAGCAGTTTAGTGGAGTTTTGACGAGGACCCGACCAGGGCCCTTACTCTTCGGGCAGGCAATGTACTTCTCCTATGAAGGACTTTAGCCTGAAATGTTCGATAAATCTTTTGTGCGGTTCCTTTTTCTGTTTACACTGCCAAATATGAGTTGCGTTTGGATTGCCATACGGTATGGCTTGTTTGTATCCGAGTTTTGTTTGAAGAGAGGGAGTTCTCAGCTACTCCCTTCCCAAAACACTTCCCATGCAGTCCGAAACTTACCCCTGTGGTTCAACAATGTTTTCTTCTGTATCTTTTTGTAAGGCAACATTGCCATGTTTTTAGAGTTCCATTCACCTAGTTTCGGTCGACATAATGGATCTAAAAACCTCAAATCCAATCAGAAGGGATTGAAGAGAAACCTTAATCAACTCGCTCTTGAAGGGCTCCGTTTCATATTTGACTTCTGCTTATTCTCAAGTCCCTCCCTTTCAAAAAGAGTGTGAGAGGCACAATGTGTGTGGAGAGAGAAGGGGGGGGGGGGGGGGGGGGGGGGGGGGGGGG
>CM074817.1:1336194-1355982 GCA_037447605.1 Zygnema circumcarinatum
GGGAGAGGGGGTTGACGGAAAGATGGTTTAACAGCTGCTATCTCCCAATACCTCAAAAGTAGTCAAAAAGAAAGAACATACACCAATAATACCTCTCTCAACTTAGCCCCCATTGCATAACGAGTCCAGTCCAGAAAAGCTACTAAAGTTAGCGGCCTCAAAGGCCAAAGTTCCATTATTCGAGGGCAACCTCAAATGTATTTAACAAGTCAATAACAGCTAAGGCCTACCACAGATCGCTAAACAATGACTGGCTGCAATAGCAGCCCTACAAATGCCTCTAATAGACAAGACAAGAAAATGCAATACTTTCTTCAGGCGTCGTCTGCTGCCTTCCCGAGAGTGATACAAAATTCTTTCCGCCTGAAGCTCCACCAAATGTAAAGCCTAAAATCTACGCTGCAGTATAAATTCCAAAGGTGCCACATAACAATGAAAGACAATCTCTGTGTTTTGAAGTGCTTCAGCTACAATCTGACAGGAGCACAAATCGACAGCTCATATGTACGTGCCAAGGAAATGGCAAGAGAGGGAGGGAGGGGCCCTACACACAGGGCATGTGAAGGAGGTGGTCTTCCTGAGAGATCCTGCTCTCTTTCTGGCAAGTGCCTGTGGCGGTGCCATGAGGGACTGCTGCAGTGACTCCCGCTGTAGTCAGAGCAGACCCATCGAACAAATCTCCTTCCCCTGAGGCATCAAGATGTTGTACAACACCCCTGGAAGCAGAAGCAGGAGCTCGTACATCGGAATGAAGCGAAACCATTTTGCCCCCCAATTCTTGCTCATTGGCCCACCCTCTTTTTCCTGAGGATCTGTCCCGAGCCCTCTCAGTGCGGTCCCATTTCACATCCACACGGACTCGGGCAGCTGAAGAAGTTTCAGAGGCAGCTGGGGGAAGGCTGCTGACAGCATCCTGCTCCATCTGTTCAGGTGCAGGCAGAGCCTCCGACATTCTTGCATCTGAGGACAACTGATGACTGTGCTTCCTGGAAGCTGACACGCCATTCCCTGCCATTGGAGGAGACGCAATTCGAGGACGACCTCTTGTTCGATGAGATCTATTGAGACAGGGAACAGAATCAGAGGGAGCAGATGAATGCTTCTGTACTGAAGTGCCGGTCTCCTTAACTCGACTATGGTTTGTGATAGAACCATGGCTAGAGGTAGGGACATGGGCAGAGGGATGAGACTCCGGGGAGGGAGTATGTGAAGGAGGAGGTGTTTGTCTGCTTCCGTCGCTGGATGGACCAGAAGGGTTAGGGTTAACAGGCATGGGTACGGTCGAAAAAGTAGTGCTGCAGAGACTAGTCTGCCCATAATCTGTGGTTGCACACTCCGGATGGTTGATCAGATTGTCCATGCCCTCGTAGTCAAGAGTCGGTTCCGGCACCAACGAATGCATTCCTGAATAGCCCCAATAGTATTCGGCTGCAGGGGGCTGTAAATAGCTGGGCATGGGGGGCATTCCATAAGGCATTAGGGGCACAGGTTGCGGATGCACCCGAGTGAGTCCCCTATTTGAGCCAGGAATGTATAGTGGCATTTCATGATACCGTGAATAATCTTGTGATGGGCAAGGGGCTCCCGAGAAGAGGTCCATGGGGTCAAACATAGAGTTAGAACGCAGTTCTTGCGACTGTTCTCCATCGTCATCGCTACATGCTGAACCTGTACAGCTCTCACACCTTCGAGGACGCTCCGTGTCTGCACAGGAATAGGAGAAGGAGCAGAGATATCAGTAGGCAGTGAGAGCGCGTTCTCATGTGCTAGCTACTTTCTTCACAGGAGCTAGTTTATCCTGCAATACTTCGATTCGAAAGGAAATGAACTAGCGAAGTGCTGAAAGAGACAGAAAATCGAAATGCATACATAGTGAAGGCGAGCAAGCAGCATATGGCTGCATTCCGTCCATTGGAACACAGGCCTCCATCTGAGCGATGTGCTGGCAAGAGTAAGGGTATCCTTCATCCGTCATAGACGAACTTGTGCTCAGGCCATGACTGACACTTCTGCATGGTCCACCAGGGTAGCCATAACCAAACTGTAAACAAAACACAGAGGAGACGAACAACGGCGAACATAAGAACAACCCAGAAGCATAAGAAATTTCAGCACGAGCAGTTCTGTTCGTCTCCTAGAAATTAATCCTAAAGTAAAATTCTGTCAGTCACAAAAAAGCAATAATAATAACTGTCAAACATGGCTGATGCAAAGCAGCATAATTATGCCTATTGCGAAAGCTGGAAATTAAGACCGGACGCCACCAATGATCATGAGTGAAACCCACGCTGACCTCATCATACGGATCATAATGAGTGTTCGAAGAATAATGGCTGTAATGACTGGGTTCATAATGCCTTGATTGATGTTGATACAGACAGCCATCTCCAACTGACGTGTGAGCGTAAGGGTGTGGAAGAGACGGTGGCGGTTCACTATGAGATGGAGCGATGGGGGGAGGAGTTGAGCTTTGATCAACATGAGTAGGACGGGTGAGTGAGCTCTCTACCAGGGCACGCAATCGCGGATCACTCTCTATCAAATTCTGAAAGGGCTTGTTTAAAGCGCCATTGGGAAAGGTGAGCAAATGGCGTCTGCAAATAATCAGTGCCGGAATGTCAAAAAGCTTCCCTTCCACGAAAAGCGCACTGCAAAAAAGACTGAGTTTGTGTGCCGACAATTACCTGCAAGTGCTCGCCTGACCCTCAGTGAAATCTGACGCTGCTTGCCATAGCGTGTGCTTCTTTGGCTGCGGATTTGTCTCCTCAAAAAACAGCGGTGGCCTCATGAGCTGCAATAACACATTTGGAGTACAAACAAGTTTCATCAACTACTCCCAGGTACATACACCGATTCTCACAGGAAGACAAACCAAAGCTGAAAAATTAACGACAAACAATGATGCTGTCACAATACAACAGTAGATCACATGACTTGTCAACCAGTTTCAGGAAAATTGCATGACAACTTTGCCGACGGAAGAGCTCTGCAAATTGATAGACATCCTCTCTAGTTAAGAAGAAAATAGCTTGCCGATTGCGCACCTCAATCTCTAGCGTTGCTGGCGAGTCTTGGGGAAAAGCGGCCCTCAAGGCGGAGATGTCACCCCATTGGACTTCAATTTTGGTCTTCAAACCGTTCTCCAGCACTTCCCAGACTAGCTTCCGTTTGGCATAGTAGCACTTAGCAACGAGCTCTCCCTCAAACCTCGATGTTTTCTGCAGCAGGTGACAAGCAAACCACTGAGCAAAAGCCCTCCTCCTGCACACTGTAGTGTAAATATAGGGATATCTAGTCACCTACCGAACATGAAAAAGGTGAAGGCAGATACTCCGTAAAATAGCAATGACAGTGACAGGAGGACCATTCACGAAATCCCCAAAGCTCACCTCCCAAGAGCCAATCTTGATGCTGCTGCAATGAAAGTTGGAAGCCTTCTTTTTATCATGCCCCTGTCCACAGAAGCTGTAAGTGGAGATTCGTGATTTGCGAGAAAAATGTCCACCAGACACTATTTGGCTCAAAAGCGCACCTTCGTTTCCAGGTGCAGATAAACTGCCCAACTTATTTGAGTTCTCTGCAGTTGCATCGTTAGGGTCATCCACCATTGCTGTGTCACTACCTTCCCCTTCCAGTTCTTCCATAGGAACTAGTGCCCGCCCGTGGCCCGACTCTTGAGAAAGCTTTGATGAAATGAGCTCCAAAAGGGATGGAGTTTTCCGTAATGTCAGGCCCAAGGGGCTTGGTTCATCGAGAGGGTTGTCATGGATAGGTGGCAGGTAAGTATAGTTGGGTGGGTCGTGATACCACGAAAGACTATCTGGGCCAGACTCATAAGCAGGAGCTGATATTGCGGAGCAAAACATTGCTGGAGACGAAGGAATAATAGCGGTCGTCATCTTCACACTAAGGCTTAGGAATCTCACAGTAACCGATCACGGCTCAACAACTAATTGGTGCTTGCAAATCGATGACATTGCCTGCACAGCCGTTTAAATGACAACTTCATCAGTCCCTTTGTCTCACATAAGCTAATCTGCTAAACTCTGTTGAACATTATGGTGCCCGGTACCATGTACAATGAACAAGAGGTACTGGACCGGCAGTTGCTTTGAACAAACAGTTTCAACTTCAACACTAACCAACCTGACTTTCTCAAGGGAATTTGCTATTCCAGTAAAGGGCCATTGGAGGAACATTGAGTAATAAATTTCAGATAAATTCAATCCGGTCTATCTTCAGTGTACAAGGAACTGCGCGCTCTGTCCACTGCCAACGACGATGTATTCACACGGCACGGCAGCAGGCGAGCCCAACAATCTCGGCTGTAGCCTTAGAATGCTTAAATTCCGACCTTTTGCTCGTGGGCTGTTGCTACATTGACTTTACAGAAAACACACTATGGATAGCCTATAGTATTCCTCTACTGCGCCTACAGTAGGAAAAGGCAATAGCTTGGCGCTTACTGACGAGTCGCCTGGACCACGTTAAGGCACTGATGCACTGGCTCAACTAATTCCCAAAGTCACTCAATTCCACTAGGAGTGTTGCGGAATCGATTTTTTTTCTACCATCCTCTGGGGAAATTGATAAATTTTTACCGACGTCTAAAAAAGGCAAACTTGAGACTCCTTACATGCTTTTGCCTACCGGACTTTGAACTGCATAGTCAAACATGCACTGGTCTCAAATACATAACCAGGGACATGAGCCCGCTTAGAAGCATGAAATTTCTCGACAGTTGTGGCAGAAAGCTTGCAGGAACCACTCACCTACCTTATAAAACGACTATCTAATTCCAATATTTAATTTCTAGCAGCGGAGGTGCTTCTTAAAATCGAGCATACAGTCACCCACCCAATCCAATTCTCTTCAATCCTACACCAAATTAACAAGCGGATAAAGAAATCCTCACCTTGTTTTCACCTTGTCCTCAGCAAAACACTAATTTTTGGCAGGAAAATCCCTGCTCCACAATCAACAAAGCTCCTTTCCTGACAAGCCGCAACTCCTCCCAATTTCTGCACTGACCGGCGCCTCCACCAGGCCACTAACTCCGCCGCACGCAATCCAAATATGCTTCCCTACACAGCCTAAGAGTGTTCTAGGAAGCCCTGCGTCCTCCTACAGCCTGCAGGAAACCAGAGATATGCAAAAGCGAAAACAAGCAGATTACAATATGCAGACAGAGTCCAGATTATAATATGCAGATTATAATTTGCATATTATAACATGCAGACTGCAGATTAAAGCCAGCCAGCTTCGACCCTTGGAGGCAGAGGGGGGGACCCCAAGTCCTCAGAGGGAGCGCTTCAAACTTTCTGCAGCAGAAGGAAGATCTGGCGGTCTGCCAACAGATGCAGGAGCCGAGGGTCCCTCCCAGCCGTCGATTCCGGGTAAGGCTAGAAATCGACGGCTCTCCTGATACTGAAGCGGGCCTCCCTTATATCTGCAGGAATATCCAAAACGAATATCGCCTCTTGGACATCGCGACGGTCACTGTTGGAGGGGTGCGACGGCCGGCCGGCGGGAAAGGTTGACGGCCGGTGAAAAATTCTGACCGCGACGGCGGCAAGGTCAGGAATAAGGTGGGAAATGGGCGGTGATGGCTGCCGGCCGGCAGGACGCCAACGGCCGGCCGGCAGGAATTGGGCTAGGGGGGACCACAATGACAGAGCTCTTGAAAGAAAAAAAAAGAAAAAAAAACGATGGACAGACCGTCGGAGAAAACAACGAAGTACGGTCTTTTGTCGTTAGTTGCGCTTTACTGCTGTACGGAATATTTGGAGCGTCAGGAGACTCAGGACGTTTGTCGCTTTCGAGCCTCTACGATGCGATCGGACGGTAGAGATTGAATTCTGTCCTTTCCCTCCTCCCATCCTGACCGTCCAAAAAATTGAAACCAAGGGCGGCGTGGACATCCCCAAGCGGTTGAGCATCTTCCACGCAAATGGGCGCCGCCGCCACGCAATTCAAAAATTGCGGTAGGTCAAAAATATCGGCAGCTTTTCTTTTTGGGCTTTCCCGAAATCCAGGACCATATTTCTGGCCGTGCCCGAAAACAATCTCCGCCTCACTAATGCAGCCATCACCGTCAGATCAGCCCCGGCCATAATCGGCGGCCAGATGGCGCCCTGCCATGCCGCCTTCTCTGCCCGCCAACCAGATTTTTCGGTTTTGAACCAACTCTCAACTCTGGGCGCGGTCCGTCCACAAAATCTTTCCCCGGATCTCGTCCCATCGCGCGCTCGCGCCAGACCCGGATCGTGCGGTCCGCAAGAGGACGGCGATGGGAGGCGCCGTCCGGGGAGCGGCGCGGCAGCATGCGGCGCCGCCTCTTTTCCAGTTTGAGACGGGACGGCGCATGGGCATGTACATTGGCATGGGCATGTGCATGTGCAGGGGCATGCGCATGCGCATGGCGGCGCACTTGGCAAGGAGTGCCGTTACTCGTACGAGCGCGGTAACGTGGCCCTGATTCCCACGGAGTCAACGGCCGGCCGCGCTTTATCCAAGTTTGGATATGGAGGTACAGACTGCCGTACGGCAACGGGCAGCGCAGGGCCGTCGTTTCGGGTTCCCCATGGGCGCGCTTGCCAACGTGGCGTTGACGTGGCTACCACGACGGACGGTTTGTTGGTTTTTCCAATGATGGGCCGTCACGTGGCTGCGAGGATCCGTCTCCCATGTCACGGGCGGTACGGCTCCCACGCTGGCGCGGTACCACCACCCGCCGTGACGTGACCGGCGCTCGAGGCCAGAGCTGGCAGAGCTCGCCGCCAGTGCCTTATTAGGGGCAGTCAGACATTGACCATCGCCAAATCAATTTAGTAAGCCTGTCGGGCGAATTAAGCATTGGCTAGGTACGCATTTTGGTACGGCTGTGTACGGCGGAGCCGCGGATCCCGACCCGGAATTCGTACACGAAACTTCGACTTTAGTACAGTATACTAAATTCGGGAATTTAGTACGGCCATGGTCAATGTCTGACTCCCCCTATGGCCGGCGTCCATGGAGAGCCGGGCGGGGAGCTGTAGCTGGCCCTTCAGTAGTGGCGGCGGTTATTCTTCCAGCTTTCCTTTCGTAGCTCAATTCAAGACTGAGTGGAAAGCGGAGTTCTGAAGGAACGCGCCTCGCGTCAATTAACTCTCACACGTGCCAATTCCACCACTTGCCACGGCGGGTTCGAGCTAGCTGTTGAGGGATCAACTACCAGTCCCAGGCTCCCGGCCGATCAACATTGTCCGTACCGTGCGGTATTGATACCGATATAAATCGATATCGATACCATAAAGTATCGTGCCGTACCGCCAAACCCTCGGGTTGGGAAAGTCACGTGCGGTTGAGCGTGTGGGGGTGTGGGGGGGGGTCGTCGGAATGACTTTGGGCGGATGTTAGTACCGTATGGCGCTACATACGGTTAGTCTTACTTAGGGTTTTGGGGTTTTTAGGGTTTCAATCAGGGTTTTAGGCCTCTTGTATGCATGTGTGGCATTGCGTGCCCGGGCTGTAAGGATGCGTGCAGAGTGTGGCATCATGAGAGTATGAAAGTGACCCGACCACGATTCAGCTCCTCTCGCATTTCTGCAACTCGTTAATACAACATACCACCGCGACCCAGGGGCCAAAAATGGCAAGCAATCAGTGAACAGCGATGTACAAATAAATAATGAAAAAGAAAATCGAAAAGCCTTCAAAAGTGTACTGATCTTTCTCATCGTACATGCTGCACCTAACTAGAAAAACACAGACAAAAATCAGATAGCCTTAGGAAACACTACGTCCTCTATTTCTCATGGGGGGGAAAGACCGACATAGTCAGAAGTAAAGCTCAAAATTATTTTGCCTCTTTAGACTTGGCTGCCTTCAATGTCTCAAAGAATGCCGCTTTGTCCTCCGCCGAGAGTCCCTGCAGGGAGCAGTCACCAACGCCCCATTCTGCTCCGCGCTCGCAGTACTTGTTCTGAATTGCTGCCTTATTCCTGCAATAAAACAACCAGATTATTACTCAGTCCAGAGCCGAAGCATACAGTGAGGCGAGTAGGACAGTAGTAAAAAGGTAAGCGTTTCCCTTCAGAAATGAAACCATAACCAAAACAATCAAAATAGGGAAGTCCTTTTGCAAATGCAATGCAATGGGAAAACATAAGAAGCGAAGCTTACACTTCTTTGTTCTCCTCTGATTTTTTAAGCAGTTGCTGCAGCAGCGGAGAAGTTTTGAAGTTCTCATCAAACTGTTCGTATTTCTTCTTTTGAGCATCTGCGCAGCAATACAACCGATACATACCAGGAGGGTAGATCCCAAACTGTGTCAAGGATGTCAGGCATTCCCACTTGCAGGTTTACAGGCCTGCAGACTTGAGATCCTGCTGATCTAAATGTAACGGATTTATAATCTAGACGCATTTGGCATTATTCCTTAACACTGTCCCTGCGCCACGAGTGTACCTCCAATGTTCTTCAAAAAGTCCGGTTGAGGTAGTGTAATAGGTGGTTGAGTCGACTCTAGACCTTTACGAAACATCCAGCCCCTCAGCCGGTCAGGTCATCATGCAAAGGGAGTAGAGGTTGCCCGGGGTTCTCTAAAGTCAAAACAAGAATGGGAGAGCATGCGAAAGGCAGATATGGGCTGATGACCTAAGGAGATAGACCTTACCAGATGCTCCTGAAAGGATCCCTCCAAATGCTGCCAGCACCCCAGACAGACACTAGTTCAAAATAGTCAATATTGCGACTGCACTCCCGAGAAGATTGCTCGAAATGACATCCAACTATTGAGAGCTTCAGTTAATACATTCTCACCATTGCAATATGAACTGGAACTTACACCAACAGCCATTTATTAAATTAGAAAGGAAGGCTGGAAAAGGTCTTAGGACGAGAAAAGTAGAGGCTCAAGTGATTTTCCAATACCAGGCTCTCCTGTACTGATGACCCCGATGGCAAGAAGAGTCGCCGCAACAGCAGCACTTCGTCTTTTAAAGCCGGAAACCTCTTGCTCTGATGAATTTTGAGCCCTGAAAGGGAATGTAGCCTTGTGAGTTGGAAAGCCACGAAAGAACTACACTTTGTGGGAGTGACTGGCAGAATTGTAAGCTTGAAGACTTCACTATTGTAAAAACGAACACGATTCTTAACGCTATTCCTCATGCCTTGGTATGGCGATTCCCTTTCTCTACCGTCCTGTTAAGTAGTATCAGCAACAGGATGACTGCCAAAACCTTCCTTATGAACTCATGCTTTACGCTCGAACATAAATTTGTCAATAAAAAAGATCAGTAAAGTAATCCAGATGCATATCCTTAAAAGCGAGCAAAGAGGCCAGGTTGTCGATAAAACGATACAAGACCTAATCAGAAGAAATCAGATGTCAACCTTGTTCATTAAGATTAGCCTACCTGCACGCTCCCGCAAGAAACCTCGCCGGCCTTTGCTGACGACAAGGAGCGGAACGCAAAGCTCCGGGCACTCCAGCAAAACCTTCCGAGACTAAACAGACTTTTCTCTGAATAGAGCACCTCTCAAGCAAGGCATATTCAGAAGCCAGCGCCAGCGAAGTGCAAGAAGCAGCCATAGTTTCTCTTCCTCCTTTCCTGCATGCAAAAAATTGCCTTCCAATCCCTTGCAAGTGGTAGCCTGCTTTCAGTGCTTTTTTTGTCAGGCGCTCCTGAATCACATAGATTTCAAATCTGCTCTCCTACACTCTGAGGGTGGCCCTTAGCCCTAAAACTGCCCTTAGCCCTAAAACTGAGATCTGCACTTCCGGGGAAGTCACGCAACTAAGTGGCAGCCTCAGATATTTTTGGTGCAGTCTCTAAAAATAGGCCCTTTTTGTGAATAGTAACAGACGAACTTCCAATGGGAACACGACACGAGTAATATAGCCAAGTGTAACTTTTTTTTGAATTTATTATTTACACACTCTTTTTGGCTATAAACACGCCTTTTTGGTTTAAAAACCCTAAAACCTGACCGGCGTAAAGGTGTGTATCTAGCAAATAAAGATGTGTAAATAGCTTCCCAGATTTTATATTGACATTTATTGGATTTATTCGACGGGAAAAAACTATAGGCCTACGTGGATGGCATTCATTGGAGAAAGCTGGCCTGTTTATTTTGATTGAATTGAAATTTCAATTTCGAGCTTTACTGAGCACATGCATCATTCACATCTCCGTAAAAGGGGTGAATCCTAACAAATTTATGCGCACGCTAACTAAAGCAGCACAGGAGCGCTGTTCTTTGTAAGCTCCCAGGGCGGCTCCCCTCCTTGAAGAGGGGTGGACAACTTTCCTGAAGCGAGGCTGCTTCACTCCGAGGAGGGAGGCAGCCATGGAGGAGGTCTTGGAAGGAAAGGACTACAGTTTTCCCAAGGAGGAGGAGAAGGTGCTCGCATTCTGGGAGGAGGTCGACGCGTTCCACACTCAGCTGAAGAAGACCGAGGGGCTGCCCGAGTATGTTTTCTACGACGGGCCGCCATTTGCAACAGGTTAGTGCTCTGTAGGGAAGGAAAGCTTACTCTTATTGGCTAATTTTTAGAAAATTAATGATGATGGCTTTGAAAGGCACTCGATTATGAT
This sequence comes from Zygnema circumcarinatum, assembly GCA_037447605.1. NCBI lineage: Eukaryota > Viridiplantae > Streptophyta > Zygnematophyceae > Zygnematales > Zygnemataceae > Zygnema > Zygnema circumcarinatum. Next base: position 1,346,775 of record CM074817.1, read on the forward strand.
ATTTTGGGTCGACAGCGAGGACAATGCATTTACAGCATGACTGCTGTCATATTCGCAATTTTTTGGCGCTGGCTTGTTGAGAAGGACAGACTTGTTGAGAAGGGCAGAACTGTAGGGAAGGACAGACTTGTAATTTTTTTTTAAAGCGGAGGGAAGGGAGTGAAGAGGGGAGCTGAGGGAGGAAGGGGTTTTGGTCGGGTTTTTATAAATAACGAGCTTTCGGCTGTGGCCTTCAAGGCTAGGCGTTAATTTTTCTGATCAATGCTCAACTTTTCTCCTTTCAAAAGTAATCTGGAACTTCAGAGAGCCCTTTGCAGGAGGATTTTCCTATAAGCTTAGCAGACTTGAACCTTTTCCTTGGCGATCGGAGTTCACTGTTGACTGCAAGGCTACAATTTCCCCTCAACGACTATGATTAACATAATAAACTTTCACTAGCACATCGCAGAGGACTTGAATTTGAAGGAGAGGGCTTAGTGTTGCTTTTTTGCAAATATCAGGCTCCGTTGCAAGGCATCTGCAATAAGATTCTGGAGTCAATTTTTATCCTTTTTCCCTATTTTTTGGATTCAGGACTACCGCACTACGGGCATATCCTAGCGGGTACCATTAAAGACGTTGTAACACGATATCAGACTGCGACAGGGCACCATGTTACTCGGCGGTTTGGTTGGGACTGCCACGGCCTGCCGGTTGAATATGAGATTGATCAAAAGCTCAACATCAAAACACGGGAAGATGTCAGTTACATTTCCTGGCAACCTTGTCGATTAGAGAAGGAGCCAGGTCTTGAGAGGTTTTCAAACCTTTCAGTAAAGCAGCTTCGTCTTTAGAAAGGACATGCTTTAAGCATCCATTGTAGCATATATTTTCCTTTCTATCCTCCTTTCCTGTTTCCTGTTGCCTTTTCCTTTGTTTTTGGCTCCCACTAGGTCTTATCTAGCCATGTGCAGTGACGAGCCCAGGAAGAAAGTCAAAAACGGACTTAAAGCGGAATTTGTACTTCAGTTCATATATGTGCATGTGTGCGTGTACAGTAGGCTTTTAATTCTTCCTAATGCTGAATGACTGAAGAAATTGCGAAAGTGCGGGGATGAACACATTGCATGGCCAGGTGTTGGCTCTTGGGATTGACAAGTACAATGAGGAATGCCGGAGCATTGTCATGCGTTATTCAAGAGAGTGGGAGAAAGCTATCACTCGTGTTGGTCGATGGATTGATTTCAAGAACGATTACAAGACGCTGGATCCGCAATATATGGAGAGTGTTTGGTGGGTGTTTAAACAGCTCCACGAAAAGGGGCTTGTTTATCGAGGCTTTAAGGTGAGTTCTTTCCCTTATTCTCACTTCACTTCGATGCTGACTTCCCTCTTCCTTTATCCCTTTCCATGTCCCTCTCCCTGTTCTCCCTACAGCCTTAGCTTGGCAGTACCTCGTAGTTTTTAAGTTCCAATAATATGTGTTTCCCAGTTGCCATGCATGGCCCAAAGGCTAACACTAATCTTTCTAATCTTCCCATGATCTCCCGTCGTCCCTCCTTCCAAATATCCATCAGTGTGCTCAAGCTAGTATTTCTCGTCGATTCCAAATGAGCTTTTTTCTTGCTCTTTATCCAGCTGGGGCGGCCACGGACCGTTCCTTATGAGGAGTTTGAAACTGGGGGACTTTTTCTTTGCAGGTTATGCCTTATAGCACTGGCTGCAAAACTCCTCTTTCCAACTTCGAGTCCGGTCTGAACTATAAGGTATGAAGCCATTCACTGTAATCATTGGAGTGCCTCTGTTTAGCCACTGCGTCAAAGAATAATTGTGTAGGAAGCTTTGCCAACGTTCTAGTGGAAACGACTAGAATGTTCATGTCATGAAATCGTTGCAATGTATTCTTCGCCATAAGAATGCTCCATATTGATTTGGACATCAAGGATTTTGCCAATCCTTGCATGCCATGGTAACCCTTTTTAACTGTCAACGCTAGAAATGCACTTCCAGCTCAAGTCTGCTTCAGATTCCTACTGTTTTTTTGAATCGAAGGCAGCAGTGAACATGCATTTTATACAGCATAGGATTGAGGAATAGAGAAGTATCCCATATGGGAAATTCACCGCAGGCCTTAGCAATCATTAAAGCTTTATCAGTCCCTCCTGCTTTCTAACCTTACTCTTTCCTCCTGCCTCTCCCTTTCCAGGATGTGTCTGATCCTGCAGTCATGATCAGCTTCCTGCTTGAAGATGACCTTGACGGAGCAGCACTTGTTGCCTGGACAACAACTCCATGGACACTCCCCAGCAACCTCGCCCTTTGCGTGAATGCAGCTTTTACATACGCTAAGGTTGATTGCTGCCTCCTCACTCCTCCCAGGTATTAGATGGCTGCCAAATGTTAGAGAGGGGGAGGAGAGATTTACAGGATTCTGCTCATAGTATAGAGGGTTCCTGTGACCTATTAGACGACAACACCTCTTGTCCGGTTGGTTGATAGCAAGTCTTCCCAAAATTCTCTTGCGGAAAGGTGGTTTGTTCTGTTCAATTGCGTAAGGTACAGGATGTAGGTATAGATGAGCTATGTAAGAGACATACAGCAAAGGGATATCTGCAAGTTCCTTAACAACCCTCACTGTTGCCGTTTTTCTTGGGAGCAGGTTAGAGCGAAAGACACCGGAGCAGTGTGGATAGTGGCTGAAGCTTTGCTTTCTTCGCTTCCGACTAAGAAAAAGACTAAAGGAAGCGAAGGGACTAATGGAGTAGCTCATGAAACGGGCGGCAAGAAGAGTGATGGAAAAGGGAAAAAGGGAGACAAGAGTAAGGGGGCTTCTGCAGTATCTGAAGATCAGGCATCAGCTCCCGTAGCTGCATTAGACACTTCGACATATGAGCTATTGGGGACTCTGAGAGGGGCTGATTTGGTGGGAAAAAGGTATGTTGGAACTTTTCCATCCCTGTTTCGATTGACCGACCGTTGAAGTTTTGAAGATGCTGCTTGAGTCTTAAAAGTTTGTGATTATCTATAGAAAAACTTTGCAGTTGGTGCTTCGAGCTGTTTATGGATAATCCTTATTTTCCTGTTATGGTCTGTTTTCTGACTCTTTCCTTTTATGCAGGTATCATCCTTTGTTTCCTTATTTTGCGGACTTGAAAGATGTGGCATTTCGGGTTGTTGCGGACGATTACGTCACCGACAAGAGCGGAACGGGAGTTGTTCATTCCGCACCTGCTTTTGGAGAAGATGATTACCGGGTCTGCTTGAAACATGGCATCATTCAAAAGGTTTTTCCACCTTCAGAATTAGCCTTCAACCAACAGCCTTTAAGCGCAGAGAGAGTCTAAGGTATTTCTTGAATAATTTATTGCGCATGCTTTTGGTCAGGATAAGGCAGAGGTCCACTGACCATGAAACTGCTTAATCAATGACTACATGTGCCCCATGTTGCAATCTGTAAACAAATACTGTGCCCTTTCCAATTTTCCAACTTGTTGTTTTCTTTGCTTTGTGTCATTTGTCAAAAAAATCTCGAAAGCGTTGTCTAATTCTTTTCTCTTGTGCTAATGATTCTATGTTTTCTTGTAAGTGCGATGTTTACCTTTGTCTTTGGGCTTTTATGGTTCGGGTTCCCATGATGGACCTGCTGCTAATTTTCTGCTTCACTATGGACGGGGTTGGGTTGGCGATATGGCAGGGAAAGGGCATTCCTAATCCAGTCGATGAAAATGGTGCTTTCACGGATGTGGTTACAGACTTTAAGGGGCGATATGTCAAAGAGGCTGATAAGGACATCATTGCAAAGTTGAAGGTAAAAGTCTTGCCCTTCACTTTTCTAGGGAGAATCCTGCACATACTGGGGAATGAAAAAATCACTTTCAGGAAGCTTAATGAATCCGATCTGTAAAGAGTTTTGTGATGAGACTTCAGTTAGAATCTTGATTTTTTGTGCTGCGATGTACATATGCGCATAGATTCACATTAGGATGCATGTATCAGTGCGTGCATGTGAAAATGGTTACAAAGCTTTGACACAATGCGTCTTTGGAAGAGTCTAGAAGGTTCTGTTGAATACATGCAAGACACTTTAAACCTAGTTGGAAGTCGTGATGCCGTAAGTCAAGAGCAAAGTTGACAACATTTCCATCCATTCAAATGTTCTTTGCACGTTTGCATCTCATTGATTCATCGCCTTTCATCTCATGGGCATTGACACGTTTAAATGGAAGTCAGCTGCAATGTGCTTATCGTTTTTCAGAATGCATTTTTCTTAACTGTGTACCAAGTCAGGCCATGGGACGCTTGGTCAATGCGGGCAGCATAATGCACTCCTATCCCTTCTGTTGGCGTTCAGATACGCCCCTTCTCTATAAAGCTGTGCCTAGCTGGTGAGCTAAAAACCCTAAAAATCCCATATTAAACCTCCATTCAGCTTTAGGTTTGTTGTGGATAAGACATTTCACAATCTTTTACCAGTCTCTTCTGCCCTCCCTCTTAGAATTCCCTTTTGGACGCGAAAGAGGGCTACATACCTCACTCTGTCGTCTTCATCTCTGCCCTTTTCCTCTCTATGTTTGAAGATTGCCCAGGAATCAGGTGGATTCTGGGTCATGGGCCATACTATTGGAAAGAATTGCCGAGAATAGTCGTGCTTATGCAGCTGTATATTGGCAGGTTTGTGGCCGTTGAGAAGATCAAGGAGCAGCTGCTCGAATGCAATCAGCAGACCTATTGGGTGCCGGACTTTGTGAAGGAGAAACGTTTCCACAATTGGTTGGAAGCTGCCAATGATTGGGCTGTCAGCCGCAGCCGCTTTTGGGGCACTCCCTTACCCATTTGGAGCAGTGAGGACGGAGAGGAGATTCGGGTCATTGGGTCCGTACAAGAGCTGGAGGAGCTCAGTGGTTTCAAGGTCCCCTCTCTCTCCTCCGTATTACGACCCACCTTGACCAAAAAAAGTTTATTGAACAGTCTCTTTTTCCTTTCCTGTCTTGTTCGGTTTTTTCCTACGCCTCCTGCTGCTTTAGTCGTCCTACTTTCTCTATTCCCTTCTCTCCCTCTTTTCTGCTGCGTATAGGTTTTGATTTCCCTAGATGATGATTTCAGGCATTGCCTCCTTTGGTGGAACGTACCGCTGCTTCATACCATTGTCTGTTCCATACTGTTACACTACTTCGTCGTCCATCTGTTTAACCGTTCTCTGTGAACGAGTGTCTTTGTTACAGGCAACTGATCTTCATCGCCACAAAATCGACCATGTAACCATCCCATCACAACATGGTCCTGATCACCCTCCCTTGAAGCGAGTGGAGGAGGTGAGGACCTCAAATTCCCAGACCCGTTTGCCGTCTTTCTGTAGATTTCCTGCTGCTGCTTATCCTCTCCCTCTCTCTCCTTATCCAAGGATTACTTCTGAGCCAAACTCTGAACATGAGAGGTCGTGGGGTGTGGAGAGGGAGAACAGGTCTTCGACTGTTGGTTTGAGAGTGGTTCGATGCCGTACGGTTACATTCATTACCCATTCGAGAACAAGGAACTTTTTGAGCGCAATTTTCCTGGTCACTTTGTGGCTGAGGGGCTTGACCAAACTCGTGGGTGGTACGTATAGCTCTTAGCCATTCGTTTAGAAAATAGGCAAGCACACATTTCCTTTAAAAAAAAAGGAATTTTCTTTCATTTCATTTTCCATTTTTCCTTTACTTTTTCCTTGTCATGGCTGCATTCCATGTTTCAATAATATCCGGATTCTGTCGCAGGGTAAAAGTGGTAATCAGGAAACTGAAGAGAGAATTGGGATTGTAAGTTCAGGTTTTACACCCTCATGGTGCTCTCCACGGCCCTTTTTGGCAAACCTGCATTCAAAAACCTCATCTGCAACGGTCTTGTGCTTGCGGAGGATGGCAAGAAGATGTCAAAACGGCTCAAAAACTATCCTCCTCCACAAGAGGTGGTTGACGAGTATGGGGCTGTAAGTACCATTTTGAAGGAAATATACCCTCCTTTGATACATATGCTCGCTTGGCAACTCAGTCTCCCTCCCTCTGTCTCTCTCCTTCTGCTCACTGTCTCCTTCTCTGCCTCCTCCTCGGACTACTTCACAAGACTGGCCTCCTATTTGGTAATCAACTCTTTTCGTGTTTTGCTTTCACCCTAGTTGTGTATTCATTACAAACTTGCTCTCTCTCCTCCGCCATTGGCAGGATGCTTTACGGCTGTATCTCATCAACTCTCCCGTGGTTCGAGCAGAGACCCTGCGGTTCAAAAAGGAAGGCGTTTTTGCTGTGGTATGCACTCCTGCATAACAACCTCAAATAGTTGTTGCTCAATGCTGATAGTTTTGCTAAAAGTCTTGTAGTGCTTGTAGTGCTCTGTCCCCTTCCCTTTTCTCCTTTCAACCCCTTTATCTTTTCCTGACATTATTGCACAAATTGTGAAGCTCCGAAGTTGGGATAAGGTCGAGTACATAGACTCTTAGACTCAGTCTTTTTATTTCTGTTTTGAGAGTGGGCCGCATTTTGCAGGTGCGAGATGTATTTCTTCCATGGTACAATGCATACCGTTTCCTTGTGCAAAATGTGCTCCGATTGGAGGCAGAAGGGCAGCCTTCTTTCCGCCCTTTGGGGGTGGAGGTGCTGCAAAAGTCAACAAACGTTTTGGACCGTTGGATCAACTCATACAGTCAGAGTTTGGTCCTCTTTGTGAAGCAGGAGATGGAGGCCTATCGGCTTTACACCGTAAGTTGCTCTCACATTTTACAGCTTTTAGAGCGAAACTAGATGACTTCGATTCCTTGTGAAATTCATATCGTAAGTGGTTTGGCGATGTATCATGTTTTGGTGCCTAGGAATCCACCTTAATGGTTGCTTCGCATTTTGATAGAGTAGTTAATGGCAAAGCTTTAGCCACTGTTGTTCTCTGTATACATCTTAGGAGCAGAAAAAGGATCGGTTTGGTGAGTGCTCTTGGAGTGAGATGCTGTGTTCTTTGTTGCAGGTAGTTCCGTTTCTGCTGAAATTTATCGATCGACTGACAAACGTCTATGTGCGGCTGAACCGTAAGCGCCTTAAAGGGCGAACGGGTCTCGAGGATTCCTACCTCGCACTGTCAACGCTGTTCTATGTCAGTTCCACCCATGCTACAACTTCAATGTCTCTGTTTCCTGCACTTCATTTTGACTCACTGCACTGCTGTGTCTTCATCTGAAAAAGCACTTTGAATGCTATCCATGACTTCCTCTGAAAGGCAGGTGATTTGACTGGCTATTTACTCTTCCAGGTGCTGCTCACTGTTTGCAAAGTCATGGCACCATTTACACCTTTCTTTACGGAGGCTATGTATCGAAACCTTCGGAAAGTTCTACCTGAATCGGAGGACTCTGTACACTACTGCTCATTTCCACAGGCACAAGGAGAGGTATTGCTTGCATTTCCATATTGCACCTCTCTTCGTTCTGAATCAAGTCCGCCGGTTTGAAAACCTAAGCTCGGTGCAAGCTTTTGGTTTTACCAACTGATGTACAATTCATCATTTACACATATGGGGCATCTGAAAACTTATTGCCATTCATTTTGCTGGAGGGTAACAATGAAACATACGACCAAGCACCGGAGTAGAGCGAAGGTGTAGGAGTTGGAGAACTTTTTTCCGGTGAGAGACAAGGTGCCATAATTTCCGATAACGTCGAATCAACCATTAGCCATCAGCCATTAGCCATCAGCCATTAGCCATCAGCCATTAGCCATCAGCCATTAGCCATTTCACATCTGTGATACTTTTTATGTACAGACGGATGAGCGAATTGAGCGAAGCGTGGCGCGGATGACAACTGTCATTGACTTGGCGAGAAACATTCGTGAAAGGCACACCAAGCCCTTGAAAATGCCCCTCAAGTAAGTGGAAACTCTTCGATGCATCTCATACATGTAGTGTATTGTAAGTAATTGGCTTTCCTCCACCTTGCTTGATACTTGTGAGATTTGGCTTCAGGTCCTTCCGGCGGAAGAATGGAGCTCAGTTTTTATTTTTTTCTTTCTTTCATGCGGATGTATGCTTTGAGGGACTGTTAGTTTTCATGTAGCAAGGATTTCCAAGGGTATGGTCAAAATGAAATTATCAAAGGAATAGAAGTCTAATCATGTTTGGATCATGACTAAGTCTAGAAGTGAGCACCATAGAGGAGTCGACACTAAAGCCGGCAAGGTGCATCTTCTGTTGAAGCAAATTTCGCAAAACTTTTACAAAAGAGTCTTCGTTTTTTTTGGTTGAGGAGAAGAAGGGGAAGAGTGAGAGGCTAGTCTTCTGCACTGTTGCATACATGGGCTATAGTTTTTTCCATATTGTCTCACAAAAGTCTGTACATGTCACAGAGAGATGGTTGTGGTTCACCCCGATGCGAGTTTCTTGGAAGATATCACTGGGCAGCTACGGGAGGTGAGCACAGGAGATTTTTATGCCTTGCTTCTACTAGTTATCATAACATTGATTTCGTCAGAAACCACACCCCACTTGAACTCCATGCTTCTATAATAGCACATCCCTTTGTCCTCGGTCTCCATTCTGTTTTTGCCTAAGCTCTTTAGGCAGGTATAGGTCGAGTCGAATTCTAATTATTATTAGTATAATTCTCTAATCATGGGGCCTATCGCTGCATGCAGTATGTGGAGGAAGAGCTCAATGTCCGTCTGATTACTCCATGTGCTGATCCGCTCAAATATGCCAAATTGAGAGCAGAGCCCGATTTCAGGTATGACAACCCTAAAAACTCTCCTTATTCTGTCCAAAATAGATGCTAAGTAGTACACCCTGTAACACTTCTGTTCGTTATTATCTTGTTTAGGTAGGCCTATACGAAGGGGCTGTCCGCATACCATTCATTCCGTAGTCCGTTCACACCTATCAGACCACTCTCTCCCCATGTTTTGCTCTTGTTTTGACCATGGCTGACCAGAGCCGGTGGCTATGGGCTTTCTATGGGATGAAAAAAGTGCTTTGGGAAAGCGTCTTGGTAAAGCGATGGGCGCTGTGGCCAAGGAGGTGAAGGCAATGGATTTGGCCGCCATTCAGGACTATGAGAGGAGTGGGTCGGTACAGTTGGCTGGGCAGACTTTGGGTCCCTCTGAAATCAAGGTAAGTTTAACTCCCACCTTTGAACGGTGAAAGGAGGGAAGGAGAAGGAGGGCGAGGAAAGGGTGGGAGGGGGGGAAGGGAAAGGGGGGGGGGAGGGGGGGGGGGG